>CAUZXS010000216.1:0-32777 GCA_963585895.1 Sepioteuthis lessoniana
GATGTGATATTGATTGTTGTTTATATATGTAAGGGATGTACTCATATGGACCCCCACATATGGCCGAGCAAAAGTAGGACGACTAGCTCGAACATACATACAGCAGCTGTGTGAGGATACGAGATGTAGCCCTGAAGGCCCGCCAGAGGCGATAAACGATAGGGAGAAGTGGAGAGGGAGGGTCAGGGATATCCGTGCTGGCGGCACAACATGCTGTTACTGCTGCTGCTGATGATGAATTATATCACTTAAATTTGCAGAAGAACGGAAATTGAATGTTTTTAAACTTTCTTGTCTTTTTCGTTTGATTTAATAACTACCCCTACTCAAATGAACCTCAAAGAACCAAATCGCTCAACGTTGGCAATTATTTTTGCGGATAAA
This sequence comes from Sepioteuthis lessoniana, assembly GCA_963585895.1. Lineage (NCBI taxonomy): Eukaryota > Metazoa > Mollusca > Cephalopoda > Myopsida > Loliginidae > Sepioteuthis > Sepioteuthis lessoniana. The sequence continues at coordinate 385 of CAUZXS010000216.1, forward strand.
ATCACCCTCTCTGTTTTCAGCTTCATTCATTTACATACTGTTTGATTTATTTCAAGTTTTCCCATATATATATATATATATATATATATATATATATATATGTATATGGAAGTCACTTGATATGGTAAATTTGGTATTTGCCAATATAAAGGGCGTTTTACAATTGCATACTTTTCATGGAAATCAATTGTTGTGAAATCAATGACGCAGAACAATATGAGCATTATTGAAAACTGCGTCTGGAATATTTTCTTTTATTGGAGATTCAGTCTGTTTCCACTCCATGTACTGTCTTAATAGCAGCCGATCCATTTTTATCTCATAATGAAAAAAATATGCTTGTCCATATATATGACATATTCTTGAGGAAATTTAACATGTTTTGCCCTTCTAAACCACTAAATATTTATTCTTTTCGGTAGCTCTTTTTTATTTTCAGCCATTTTAAATAGCTTCTAAACAAATATTTTTTTGGTTGCTTCAAATAATTTTTTACCATAAATTTATTCTAAACAATGCAATGCTTACATTTATGGGAAAAATTATAAAAGGAAATATTTTGACTTTACAGAAAATACTCCCCAATTCATCGCCTCATATATATATATATATATATATATATATATATATATATATATATATATATATATATATATATATATACCATCTGTGTGTCCATTTCTGTTTAGATATAGATATTGATAGAGTGATATATATGTGGATTTGTTTAAATAATCATTTCTCTAATCTAACTCCGGAAAAAAAAGTTATTGTCATATATTCTTGAAAGAATATATGATTTCTCTGTGGGATAAAAAACTACACATCTTTCTCTTTATTCTGGACGTTTGTATATGATCAGATAACACGTACAATCTCAATACTTTTCCCTTGAGAACATTAGCAGTATGGTACATGAAGTGAAACCATTCATATTAGAATGAGTGCAGATTGAGTTAAAAATAGACAGAGAGAACTTCTATTAAAAATATCTCTATTGACTAATCTTAGATTTATTACTATAGGGCCAAATACGAATGATTGGAACCGTAAATGATTGATTTTCAGAAGTTGATAGAAAAGCCAAGTGCTTTATATTTCTTAAATACTTATATATATATATATATATATATATATATATATATATATATATATATATATATATATATATGTGTGTGTGTGTGTGTGTGTGGGAAGAAAATTGTCTTATTTTCATTTTTATTCGCACATTTTTCTACTCCAGCGACTTTAAATATAAGAACTATATCATATTTTCAATGTGTCCTGGAGGATATTCGAGAATATTTCCTTTTATAGTCCATATCATCTTTAACTTAAGAAAATCTGAGACAAGAAGACGCATAACACTGTAGATATAATAATATAATACTCTGTCCGTGGGCCATAGCTGAAACCATGGTATCACCTCTGGTTGGCAGCTAATAGGACTGGGTATAGCACATGCAAGTTGCATGTAGAATTTTTTTTTTTACATATCTTAAAAAATTACTTTTAAATATTCTTATCTAATACTTTTTTCAAACAGCACTATTTTACCCACAGATAGCACCCTAAAATCTAGTTACACTTCGGCCAGGGTAGACCACGGAGTAATTACAAGGGATAGTTGACATCATGCTCTCAAGAGAACTAGAATAGAGACCTCAGTGCCAAATGAAGATTTGAGTCATATTCAGAAAACACTATTTTTGGTAGGAGTCTTAACGCTCTGCTGAGAAACAAAGTATTCTAAGTCCAACTGATACAACGCCGATGATGTGGGATGAATGAAAAGAAATGAGTAAAAAACCATTAGAAATAAAGATTATTTACGCTCAGTTACCAAGACGTTAAAGTCAGAACGACATTTTTCTTTTCAACTGGATGTATCTTCCTATTCTTTTCGTTTCATTTTTGTCGGTGTTACTTCGACCGTACTTTCTTCATATTTCACAAAACGTTTGAACCAAAATGTCCATTTAATCTTCTTTTTTTTTTCTTTTTAAGTGAGGACTGAGGGAAAATTAGATATATTTTTCGCAAGTTTTAAAGATTTTCAAACATAATACGTGACAACAATAAACACGTTCTTTGTTTAAAACTTTATTAATGACAGATCGCAAAGTGACGGATACTGGCGAAAGATTTACACATTTTAAGTGATAAACTCTGTTGTTTCAGAATAGCGTTTTGACACGTAACGGTAGAATAAGAGATACGTGGCGACCGTCTCATGCCAACAACTGGAATAGAATTCAAATGGCCGTCTCCTTCTTCTCTTATATATATATATATATATATATATATATATATATATATATTACTATAAGTAGAGACACCTTTGGTGATTATGGTAGGGGAACTAAGTAGGGCCCTTTTCGTCCGGTACTTTTCAAGTTAAGGACACCGGAAAATTTAAATAAAAACGGGGTATATATCTATAATATATCAGTAGAATGTGCCAGATAGAGGGGGAAAATTTAAGTAACCCCTGTATCCAGAAGTTCCCCAAATTTATCAAGCGTGTGACTGCACAGAGAGGGGCGATTCATTGAAATATAAATCACCTCTAGAAATTTGAGATGGCATTTATTTCTTGCCCTGTGCAGGACAAAAAAACAGTTATCTTCATAACGAGTTTTGCAGTTATTTATAGCGAGCAGATGCTCACCAATTGCCGAAACCATTGCTCGGGAATGCCCGGTTGTTAATCGGCCTGACAAAAGAGATCTGGGTATATGCTGCCTAACCCTCACTTCGAGACGTTGACAAGTCATATGTCGAATTGCATCGACACGTAAATTTATAAATTAAATTACTATATATATATATATATATATATATATATATATATATATATATATATATATATATATATATCACTCTGTTTGTCCTCTAGATCCATGTACGTATCACTCTGTTCTACCTCTACAGTAACTATTATATAAGAGTAGCATCTCTAATTATTGTTGTGTTCTTCATGAAACCTGCACACACGCTCTTTTATATGGTCACACGCATTGGGACCAGTGAACACCGTGCGTATGCTGTTGAAAGATTTTTTTTAATAACTGGACAATCGGTAATTGTAGCATGCAGAGCTATTTGTGTTCATTTCTTATTACTTCAGAATAATGCTGTTTAGAATAGAAAATCAATACTTGTATGGACTGAAAATTTTATCCGGAAACTGAATGGTGCTCTCGTGGTGTAATGGTTAAAGCGACGGGCTGCGGAATCGTAGTAAGTGAGTTCGTATTCCAGTCACTCTATTACGTTCACTTTTGGGCAAATATCCTTGGGAAAGACATGAACCCCCTTATCCTCTAAGGTATGGCTTAAATAGTACCACTACTGTTCTTCAAGGAGAATGGCTTTGCCATTAAAAAAACCAACAAAGGTGGATAAACAAAGAAACCAAACCAAACCGGGAACTCAACTTCATTAGCGCTACTCAGATGGTAATTTAAAATGTTGGATGTATTTTTGCCGCCCCCTGTTTATCTGTTACGACCAAGAAGTTGCATTTTATGACAAAATTTAAAACTTATAAGACCCAGACTGTAGTTCTTATCAACTGCACTCACAGATTTTTCGACTGTATTAAACTTACACTCTTTACCTACAGCAGCTGCCATTCAAATTTGCGTTTTCAAAGTTTTATCTGCTATTATTTTAAATGAATTGATTCTTGCTAAATCAGCGAAGACAATTATTCCAAATCAATGTAATTATTTCAAAATAAAATTATTTTCATAATATATATTTAACATGCCCACGGCAGTTTTGAATTCAGGGTTTTTCAATGTCCATAATTGGTTGCCATAACTCGTCTAAAGCATCCACTCTGCCCGACTATTTTATTCATAATAAAAAGAGACTGTTTGGATTCATCCATTTACCAAATGGGATTAGCGCTATGTGAAAGGTATATAGTCTCGTCCGGTATTTGAACTCAGGTCACTGTGTCCATTTTCAACCATTGCACCACTAGCGACTCCACTATTTTCATAATATTGTGTCATATACAATTTCTTCAAACATCAATCATCTTCTCCCAAATAGGTGATATCTTTGAACAACTCCTACACAATTTCATGATATATAGATTTTTTTAATAAATAGTATATTAACAAAAACAAACAAACAAACGAATCAAAAAAGACAAAAAAGAAAACTTCATATCATATTTTGACATTTTAATTTTCTTGGGCACCTGCACAATCTCGTAAACCCGTTTTGAGAGAAACCTTTTTGTTTTTTTTTGTTATAAAGAATAACAACCTCCAGAGAGAACAATGATTTATAACCACCTTTTGAAGACTAGAATTGCAAATAAGGGCTATATCCGTGCACGTCAGGGATAATACAAATACATTGCAAATAATGATTTCAATATATGTTGTAGTTCTAAAAGAATAGAAGGCCCAATCACTGGATCTATTCCCCTTGTAATTAATTCTTATAGTTATACCTTGAAAGTTCACAAGTATTTACACTTAAGCTACTGACAAATAACCGACTGAAAAATGCTATTCATCATGAAATCTCATCAGTACCGGAACTAATGACCAGTTATACACAACAAAATTCCAGAGTGAAATTTTGAGAGTGTACGAAGGTCAGCTGATAGGTTCACCGACAGACCACGATACGCTCATCGACTATGACCAAATTAGTTTTTTTTTTGGTATATGTAGTAACTTCTTTTATCGGTGTTACAACGTTGCTATCTTATTGAAAGAAATATCATCAACATTATATATGTAACAACCGGCCCATTGGTCTAGTGGGTAGAGTGTTCGCCAATGGTCTAGAAGGGACCTGGGTTCAATCCCCCGTCGCGTCATACCAAAGACTTTTAAAATGGTACTTGCTACCTACTAGCTTAACACTCAGTGATATAAGTTATGTATGAAGGGTAAAGTGGAGCAATCCAGGGAAAGGAGTAGCGCCCTCCACAACACTTTGGTGTAGTAGCTATTGAAAAAAAGGAGCCTTCTGGTTGCCCTCGACTACGGTCACAAAATTAAAAAATATATGCAATCATTTTAACATTTTAGCTTAAATACATATCAGCCTACCAACTTATACCTCGTTACCGCAAGCAAAGATAACAATGCAAGAACAATAACATGACAAATACTATTCTAGGTTATAGTTTAAATCAAATTTTGAATTGGATCTATTTTGCTTTCTTTTTAAAATTCATATTGCAATCAATCTGTGGATACTTAACTGTGCATGCGTGAACTAACGTTTTCCTGTGAAGTTATTCGGTTTGTAGAGAGATGTCGAGAAAAAGTGTGTATTTTGTGACATACATGCATTCACATTAATCCCATTTTAATTACACTTGAGTAGACATTATTTAAATGAGAAGATGCCATTTTGAATATTGCAAAGAAGATATGAATATATTGTAGTGCAAATATTCATACGTCCCTTATACATAGGTCATTCAATAAAGAAGATGGAATTCCACATGATATTGTGGTTAACGTAATGAAATGCAATATCGAAGTAAGATTGCTCGAACTCGAGTGACACTATTACGTCCACTTTTAGACAAATACATTTGAGAAATTTATAAAGAGCCATATTCCCCAGCCAAGTGCTAAATAGTGACACTATCTCTTTTCTACAAGGATAGCTTTAAATGACACTTGAATATAATTATCCCATAAAAAAAAGTCCATGAAGAACAGGATTTTTTCTTGATATTTTTTTCAGAATTTAATTTTTCCGAATTATTTTTTTCATTTTTCAGATTTTTTTTTTTCAAATATTTTTCGCAATTTTTTTTCCAGAATTTTTTTTTTTTTTTTTAAGAATTTTTTTCATAAATAGATTACTTTATTCGGAATAGATTAATAGTGAAAAAAAAAGTAATTTGAATTCTGAAAAAATATCTTGTGCCAATTCAAAATTTGCGCCAAATTAAAAAAAAAAAAAAAGAAGCTCGGTATGAACATAATTTTCTCATCCAATTTTTAGTGGCTGAGAAATTGTAAACCATATGAAACCATATATCTTTACAAATGGGCTAAACATATTTTTGCCATTACGAGTTTGAGTTGAAAAGAAAATCCATGAAGAGGAAATACACTAACTCACAGCAATATTCAACCTGTTTATTTATGTTTCGATGGACGATGTTGAATATTATAATGTAAAAATAAAAAGCGAGTCATGTTCTTCTGATAGGAAAAGTGTTTATTACGACTGGTACAAATTTCATAACAGCCTGACACAAACACGAGGAAAGGGGAACATCTCGTAAAGGCTTATCAACGTATCTCCTATGCAGCCACCACACTACCCATACGCACACCCGTTTTTTTCCCGCATGCCGACCAAAAATCAACTTCTCTCTTTGGATTTAAAAAATCAGCAACGTTACTTTAAAATTTTTCTCGTTTTTATATATTCTCTGATTCAATTACTTATTGCATCATACATGCAAGAATCATCGCATATATCACAGGCCCTTATTACTCTGTGCTGGTCGGCAAGCCTTGATGTCATTGTCATCCATACCTGTCTTTCCCCAACGTTATTTTGTTGTGAGGTGTTAAACCTGGTCGCCATCTTTGCACGTGTTTCACCTTTGCGATAAACTACTCTTAAACTCAAGTCCTTTTGCTAACTAACAATTTTACCAAATAAATAAAATAATTAATTCAATTAATTAATCACCCGAATTATGTTACATTTAGAATTAGCCCCGTATAGATTTATACAATTTTCTGTAAGTTTACTCCTACGACTGTGAATCGTCCCGGAGGGAGCATCTCTATTGTATGACTATCGGATTTGCAGCTAATATGTTTAAGTATGAATAGTTCAATGAGGCTTCATAAAAATCAACAATACTCTGAAAGTGATTCGACTTCTAGAAGGTCTTAAACAACTAGACAGATAGTTAAAATACTTAGATAAAAGTATGAAATAATGCTATAAATATACAAGGCTATAGAGAGCCAAGAAAAATAGTTTGATCACAAAATAGAGTTGTATGAAAGGTTTGGTTTGGTTTGGTTTTATGGCATATCAACCTTGGTAGGTTATTTAAGGCCAAATCAATTTTTATGTAAATAATCAGTTCTATTTAAAACAATTCGGTTTAGCATGAGTACACAGTTTAATTGTCAAAAACATTTTTATTTCAAACTATTCAGTTATATATAACAATTCAGGTTAGTGTAAGTACAGTTTCAGTGTAAAAAAATAGTTCAATTTAAAACAATTTTAGTTTAGCAAAAGCACGCAGTTTCAATGTAAGTCCAGTTTAATTGTAAAAAAAAGTTAAGTCAAATAATTCTACTTCATTTAATTCAGTTTTGTAAAAGTACAGATTTTCTTTACACACAGTTATATGTCAGAATAGTTCAATGTTAAACAATTTAGTTTAGTGTAAATATAGTTTCAATGTCAAAAAAACAGTTGCAGTTATATGTAACAATTCAGTTAAGTGTAAATATAGTTTTAATGTCGAAAAAAGTTATATTTCAAACAATTCAGTTAAGCACAAGCACGCAGTTCAAATGTAAGTACGGTTTAATTGTAAATACATTTCTATTTCAAGCTATCCAGTTTAGTCAAACAATTCAGTTTTGCATAAATATGCCGTTAGTTCTATTTAACCCATAGATAGGGCCGTATCAGGTGCTACCACTCCAGGCCAGTGTGGACCTGGGAGCAATGGCAGTGAAGGGGTACTCCGCATTCCCCAAAGCATTGCTGGAACCTCACCATCAGACTGTTTAGTCTCATATCCAGGATACTCGTTGGGGGGTTCTTACTCCTTTGCAGAGGGGCAGTCGGTGTATTCTGCAGCCCTAACCGACTGGGCAAGCTATGAAAGGTTTATCAGTCTATAGAAAGAGATGGAAAATATTACTAAATAATGATGATATAGAATTATATGAAAGATTGATCAAGCAATAGAAAGTGAGGGAAAATAGTGTGATCTTTAAATGATGATACTATGAATTGAAATGGAAAGTTGTTTCGGGCCTTATAAAGCCAGAGAAAATAACGAACAATAATGAATCATCAAGAAGAAATTATAGAAAATATAGAAATACATACACACACACACACACACACACACACACACACACACACATATATATATATATATATGGTGAGTAGTGTGGGTGGATAGTTATGCCCCATGATCTCTTCTTAAAGATACACCATTATTCAGTTGGTTGGTTTGTTGGGTTTTATGGCATATCAACCTTTGTAGGTTATTTAACGCGAAATCCATTTTTATGCAAACCATCAGTTCTATTTAAAACAATTCAGTTTAGCATAAGTACACAGTTTAATTGTCAAAAACATCTATTTCAAACTATTCATGCAGTTATAAATAACAATTCAGTTTAGCATAAGTACAGTTTCAATGTCAAAAATGGTTCAATTTAAAACAATTCAGTTTAGCAAAAGCACGCAGTTTAAATGTAAGTACAGTTAAATTGTAAAAAAACATTTCTATTTTGAGCTATTCAGTTTAGTCAAGCAATTCTAATTCCGCTAATTCAGTTAGGTTAAAGTACAGATTTTTTTTTTATGCCTAGTTACATGTCAGAACAGTTCTAAGTTAAACAATTCAGTTTAGTGTAAATACAGTTTCAATGTCAAAAAAAAACAAAACAGTTCTATTTGAAATAATTCAGTTTAGCACAAGCACGCAGTTCGAAATGTAAGCCCGGTTCAATTGTCAAAAACATTTCTATTTCATGATATTCAATTTAGCATAAGTATGCCGTTAGTTCTATTTAACCCATAGATAGGGCCCTACCACGTGCTACCACGCCGGGCCAGAGTGGACCTGGGAGCAATGGCAATGAAGGGGTACTCCGTAATCCCCAAGGCCCCAGCATTACTGGAACCTCACCATCAGACTTTTTAGTGTCATATCCAGGACACTCGATGGGGGTGTCTTACCCTTCTGCAGAGGTGCAGTCAGTGTATTCTACAGCCCCGGCCGACTGGGCAACCATTATTTAGTGATAAAATTATTATGTGACATGCGAATAAATATACTCTTAAATATATACATGATTTTTTTGATAAATCAATTGACTTCTGAATACCATGAACGTTTTTATTTCTTCAAAAACATTAAAAAAAGAAGTTGATATTATCTATTGGCAAACACAAAAACAATGGCATTATGTGACTAAAGTCGAGAACATAATATTGTAAACTTATCACTCTCTTCCGATATACTTTATACAATTTTATCATAGTTTATTGAGTTTAAAATTTGTAATACTTAGTAGAAATATTTATTTCTAAATCATTTTTATTTTACACACATAATCAGCTGTCATTTGTTCATTGTTTTCCACCTTTCCTGCCATGAAAACTTTGAAAATACCTCAATAATATCTTACCAGCAAAGTACACTATCTCATCTTTCTTTTTTTTATGCCATATGCTTGCAGTTTTTAGACAACACTGTATTCTTTATAACTATTGGTCCAAATATATTTCATTTTTTCTACTCGATAATCTATGTGATAACTTTTAATTTCCTCTGATCCATAATTATGGCTGCACCCGTTTTTGTTTTGATCTTTTATGTTTATTATCAACATTTCCTATAAGTCACTCTAATTCCAATCATTTTTAGTGCTTTCGTCGTTTTAAATATTACTTCTTTTATAGTCTGAATGTGTGCATACACACACACACACACACACACACACACACACACACATATATATATATATATATATATATATATATATATATATATATATATATATATATATATATACATATATATATATATATATATATATATATATATATATAAAATGCTTTTTATCGTTTTGCTTAATGTATTGATCACATTAACGTATTAGCTTAGGTAAATCTGTCGTTTCTTTTTGTTTTGTTTTTTTTGTTTTTTCTTTTTTCTTTTGTTTTGCTTTTTTGTTTGCAAGACATTGAGGACTGGTTGATTACTTTCAAGTAGTTCGGATGTTTTTTCTTTTTCTGTACTTTTTATTGTTTTTCCAGATACCAGTTTGTGTAATTTTTTTTTTTTTATTTACGAATTGAATCATCTTGTTTTTTTTTTCACGCCGCCAAAGTTATAGAAATAAGTTTAAAAATAAAACAAAATTATATTTATTGAATTCATTTATTTATTCATTTATGTATGCAGCAGCGTGTTTGTTGAAATAAATACTGCAATCGTTTAATGACTTCTAATTCAATAAATTCATTGCTACAAGGGTTTTCAATGAGTAGAAACTACTCTTAGTTAATAGATATCTTCAGATCGTCGAATTTAAGTATATATTTCAGACTTGTGTCTAAATGTATATCACAATATAAACTCTTCTGTAGTAAATCTCCATGATGTAGAGAGAAGCCCGGTGGCAGAGTAAGTATATTTAAATTCCATTCACACAGTGGTATTCGCTTTTGAACTAATTCTGTTAAAAAAAGTATGTGCTAAATAGTACCACCAATGTGATTTTACAAAGCTGGTTTTGGCATTAAATAACATAGGAAGGTTGATATCACATTGAACAAAGAAATCAAACTATCAACCCAATTCTCGTATTAGAATCAACGTTTTCCAAATGTTTCACCAATGTTTATATTACGCGTGCGTGTGTGTGTGGTAATTTTCTAAGCTTTTTGTTTAGATGTAGCACAAGGTCGCATGATTTGAGAATCGAACTCACTCGTGTTGGTTTGCTCGTCTACCTTGCTAACCATTACACCACCAGAGGTGGTAGTGATGGTGATGGTGGTGGTGGTGTGTGTGTGTGTGTGTTTTAAATTAGCAGCGCGGTAATGAGGTCAATATTTGTGCAGCTCGTGTGCGCATTCTTTACGTGTGCGTATGAAAGGGCGCACCAAACATTATTTTCCTCGTAAAGGTTACGCAAAAAACTTTTAAAATAAAGCAACAATTCATTCACTGTGACTGTGCAGATTCAATGCATTACATTAAGAAATTTGAAAAAAAATGACAGAAATTAATTAAAAGAGTAAAAACTTAACGTGTTTGAAGCCAAAAAAAAGTGAGGTAAAAAATTGGCAAACGAGAATCAAAGACCGATATTTTACACGTCTCATGTAGACTGAGCATGAATGTTAATGATATTATTACATTCGATGATTAATTGGATGGAAGTAAAGAATAAAGAACGTCCTCTTTAGTTTGCCTACCTTCATGCATTTAGGTTACATCGTTTCCGAAGGGTGGAATGGAATCTGCCGCCAAACTGACAAACGATTGCCAAAAAGCTAAACTTTCACCTACCAAAAAATTTAAAAGAATAAAAATAATAAAAAAGAAGTAAGATTAAGAAAACTCTCTGAGACAAAAGAAAATTTAGGCATGTTGTAGAAATCTTTATATATATATATATATATATATATAGGGAATACGATAAGTTTCCATACTTCTGATGGGCATTTACAATTGTCGTAGACTCTTGAAAATTCAGTATGTTATCGCTACGCATCTTATGAGATGACTGACCAATTTATATGATTTCAAGTTCAAATGAACGGCTACTTCAGTAATTCGAATACACTCTACTAAAGCCTGATTGTCACGGCTGGTGAATTTCAAATTTGCAATCTGACGCTTTAGAAGAACGATATGCAATAAAATTATGTTTTAAACTTGGAAAAATGCCACATAAACGTATGGAATGCTTCATACTGCTTTTGGACTATCTTGCATGAATTGAGCATCAATTTTCAAGTGGTGTAAGAGATTCAAGGAAAGCAGAGAATCTGTGAGGGATGATAAGAGGCGTAGGAGGAGTAAGGTAGTCAGGACACCAGATTTGATTGACGAAAGGATTAGGGTTAGGGTTACTATGTTGAGGTTTTAAGGGGGTTCAGGAAGAGATTCCGTCGGAAGAGGCCAAGACTCTTCAAATCGGCTCAGTGGCATTTCTACCTGGACAATGCACCAATCCACAGCTCCATCCTTGCACAAATTATTTGACCAAGACGGGCATTAAGACAGTTCTTCAGCCTCCCTATCGTCCAGACCTAGCTCCCTGTGACTTTTGGTTATTCCCAGAGCGCAGAGGCTGTCGTGATGAGACAATTGAGTAGATAAAATAGGCTGTGACGAAGGTTGTTGACACGGTCATACAAGAGGACTTCCATGGGGCCTTCCAGAAGTTGTTGGAACGGTACAAGAAGTGCATTGCAGCCGGTGGAGATGACTTCGAAGGGACTAGAGTTTCATGTGTGTATTATCAATAAAAGTGCCCATACGAAAAAAGTTTGGAAATTTATCGTATGTCCCTCGTATATTGAAATAAATAGGTTCAAAAAGAATTTCAGTGTGGTACTTTAGAAATGTATTTCATATACATTTGCTCAAACATATTTTGGACGTCGTGGTCCTTTTCCAAAAACTAATAGTCGGTTTGTTTTGACTGAGATTTGATTCTTTTTTATTCAGCTTTTAATCTATTAATAGATATATTTTTATCATTAAGGGTTTTCGGACTATTTTCTTCATCTTTATTGTGATTTCCAGAACGTTTCAGCCGATATGCCCTCTAACCTTCTTCAGGTGTTTGTCGAACTAGAGAGCCTACACAGAACTTCGAACTACGTCTTTTATTGAATCCACGGGGGTGGCCTGTTCTGATTCCGTTAGCCATAACCGGATACAAGTTTTATGTATTTCTGTATTGTTACTCGCTAGAAGTCGGGATTGAATCTGCAACCTCCATATGATTGTCTCCTTTGAAGTCACCGATTGAATTCAGCATGATTAAGAACTGTGTTTACTCCATCCCCTGTGGTTGTGGTAAAATATACAAAGTCGTGGCAGGTTGCTCACTAAAATAAGGCTAGAATATTGAAAGGCAGTAGTACGAGGTGAGATTGAAAATTAGAGTATTGCGGACTATATATGAAAGGAAAAGGGATATATATATATATATATATATATATATATATATATATATATATATATACTTTGTTTTAGTGCGTATACATTAGTATATATGCATGCTCATCTAGTTATTTTTTTTCTTTTCTTTTTCTTCCTGTTTGAGTTTTGGAGGAAAACGTATTCATACATATTCGATTTATATGGGATTTTTTCTCTTTTTTCTCTCTTAAGTTAATGTGTCATAGTTATATTTTAAGATAGTTTTCTGATAGTTTCTCTCTCTCTCTCTCTCTCTCTCTCTCTTCTCTCTCTCTCTCTCTCTCACTCCGTATGTGTGCGTGTGTGAAATTAGGCTCTGTTTAATGTAGATTTGAATTTATCTATGAAACATTTTTTTCTTTTATTTGAAGTAATTAGTTGACGATTGTTTGGTATATTGACATTATTTCAAAGATTTCATTACTGCTTTTGTAAAGTTGTTTGGAGACTTAGTGTTTTCTATTTTCTGATATATTAATGTTGGTCTTATGCAAGGAAACCCTATTTTTCAGAGCCTAGGTGGATCTTATGTATACTTTTTTACAGTTGCATCATTGGATTATGCAGACTTCATCTTTAGAATTGCAGCTTATATTTTTTTGTTTCTTATAAATAAAGTTTTGCGGTTTGCGAATCTAAAGGATTTTGCTTCTATGGTTATATAACATGTTCTATATGTTATAGTCTTGCATATCAAGACGCTATGCGTTTTGTGTTTCCCAAATGTTGAAGATATGAGTATTTTTTTTTGTTTGTTATTTGCTTTTAATGATTTTTGTTGAGTCTAGTATATTATGATTTTACCTTTTTTTTTAAGTTGTTGAAGATTTTTTGTATATATCTGTGAATAGTTCTGGCTTGTTTTTATTATGTAATAAGAGGTATGCTAAAGGTTCTTCATTGCTACGTTTTTTTGGGTGGTTTCGTAGTATTTTTCATGGAATTTTTTTGTTATTTCGAATTCTTATTAATTATTGCTGTTGGATATCCGATCTAATGAAAGGTTTTACCTAATTCCTCTTGAGGAGGATAGCGGATATTTCTATTAGTTACTATGACCAATATCTTCCGTGCTAATGTGTTAAGGATGGATTTTATGATGTTTTGGGCGTATTATTGTAGGTTGTCAGTGGGCTTGTGCTAAATGTCTGTGACGATTTGGTTATTTTATTTTTTAATGAGGTCGTCTAAAAATGGTAATTCTTTTCATAGTGAATTTTATTTTAGGAATAAGTTTGGAGTAAGTTATAAAAATAGTTAATGTTTCCCCTTGAGCATTTTAAAAAATTAAAGTCATAGAGGTATCACTTCTATGATTTAATAAATTTTCTTTTTCTATTTTTTTACCTGTGATTTTATATAGTTTGCTGACGTTAGGATTGACGTACGCTGGAGTTATTTAAACACACACACACACACACACACACACACACACATATATATATATATATATGTTACCGATATTTCTCTAAGGAATGGATATGCAGACAATGTCATCTTGAGTAGTATGAACAAACGATATTAATATTGACACCATCGAAACGCTTGGTCCGTCTAAATGTCCGGTATACGTGAAGCTCCCTTCGATTGGGTGTGTTAACCAATTTGCTGACAAAATCTCTGGGTTAGTTATGCGCTATTTTAAATCGGTTAAAGTGAAAACCATGTTCACCATTACATCTGCCTTTTCATCTTCATAAAAAGACGTACTACCTATACTTCAACAAAGCCTGATAGTATATGAATTTTAATGTCAATATTGTTAGGTCTACTCAAAAGCTGGAAGTTCCACTTAAGCAGCGCTTCCCACGAGAATTACTTTGACGATCCCAAGAAACTATATCCGGGTGTTCACAAGCATAAGAGTCCGCTATCGCTGATTACTTGTGTGAAAAGTATATATTCCGGAAAAATTACTCAAATGATTGTTTCACTGTCTTGTGCAAGGCTAGGTTCAAGAAACGTCAGTCCATTTCTCAAGTCATAGTAGTTATGCTATTTCAACTTAGCTTTGGCAGACAGATAAGACAATCTTACAGACTTTCTTCATTTGGGAAATTACGAAGAAATTTAGAGCATTGAGGTTGGTTTTTTTACCTCCTCTCTATGTTTTATTTTTTCATTATTACCCTACTTGTTCTTAAATTTAACTTTTTTTAATTGATTCTGGTCGTTACTTCTCAAGAAGTGTCGGGTAAAAGGATCCCTTCAGGATTTTATCGTTTCAAACGAATTAATAAAATTATTCACCTGATTTGATCAATTATTCGATTCTGCTGTACTAAAAATGTGTATATATATATATATATATATACGCTCCCAACACCGTACAAATTTTGACTATTCATCGAATTCTCGGAGGTCTACTTGCTAAAAACAAAGAGGCAACAATATTATTTGTTGACTTTACCAAGGCCTTTGACTCCATTTACAGAAGAAAGATGGAGCAAAACTACTCAGTTACGACCTACCACAAGAAACCATCGCAGCCATAATGATGATATATAGAAACACCAAAGTGAAAGTCCGTTCTCCGGATGGTGACACATACTACTTCGACATTGTAGCAGGTGTACTACAAGGACTTACATTAGCTCCATACCTCTTTGTCATCTGTCTAGACTAGGCACTTAGAACATCTAAAGATAAAATGAAAGAAAACTGTTTCAAGCTAAGAAAGGAAAGAAGCAGAAAGTACCCCGCACAAACAATTACCGACACCGACTAGGCCGATGACGTAGTGCTTCTGGCAAATACACCCGCCCAAGCCGAAACCCTGCTACATTTTCTTGAACGAGAAGGTACATGCATAGGCCTCCATGTCAATGCACACGAGATGGAATATATGTGCTTTAATGAAACAGGCGACATCTCCACACACTATGATAGCTCTCTGAAACTAATAGACAAGTTCACCTACCAAGGAAGCAGCGTCTCATCAAACGAGACCGACATCAACATACGATTAGTAAAGTCATGGACAGCTAACGATAATAATATCGGTCATATCGGTCAGACCCGGCCGATAAAATAAAACGCAGTTTTTTCAAAGCGGCGGTTGTGTCGATACTGCTATATGGATGCACTACATGAACGCTACCTAAACGTATGGAGAAAAACTTGAGGGCAACTATATATATAAAATGTGTGTGCATTTGCGCTTGCATGCGTCTGTGTGCGTGTGTGTGTATGTGTGATCAATAAAAAAAAATTATGTGTTCCTTCGTGCAAAGACAACATTTTCAAAGGCTTTTGAGTGATTTTTAATGGTAATATTATCCACATGAGTAAACGTGTGCGTGTGCTAATGTGTGTTTCCGTGTTTCCCCCTCTCTCTCTCTTTCTCTCTCTCTCTCTCTCTGTGTTCCAGGATTTTTGCTCAGTGTTTATATATACGTGTGTGTTTCTCCACTCATCTTTGTATTTTTCAATGCGTGTGATTCTGTGTCGTTATCTCTGTGATTTTGTGTCTGTAATCGTCTCAGTATTTCTGTGTGTAGTTGTTTCTCTGTGCAACTATATGCGCGCATATGTTTGTGTCTGTGTTTTTGTCTCTTCGTCAACGTATGTGCGTCTGTGTATTTATCTCTGTATGTCTGTAATTGTGAGAGTGTCTGTATCTCAGTGTGTATATTTTTCACTGTGTGCCTGTATGTACATGTATGTTAAAGTGCATGTTCTGGTCTCTCCATGTGCATCTATGAGGGTGGCTGTTAATCTGTTTATCTTTGTTTCAACGTGGTGCAGATGTATTTGGTTCTCCTTGTGTGTGTCTGTGTGTCTGTATGCGTGAGTGAGTGAAAAGTTAAAATATTCGAACAAAAACCTTAACCATGCCAACCTTCTTGTAATGACATTTGCATCCTCTAGAATAGGGTACCGCAGCCCTCACAGTTTCTCCCGACTTGACCCCAAACTACATTCAGTTGTGATATTCAGTTCTAGGGGGCTCTGGAATGTGTAGTACCCATTCATTACAATTACCTAAAAGTTCACCCTAGCCTGGAGTGGTTGTACCTGTTAGGATCACATTCGTAGATCAAATAAAAGTCTTAGAATTATTAGCGTTGTATTGGAATACTAGAAACGATACTAAGTGCAAGCGGGGGTCACGGTGTAATGGTTAATGTGATGGACTGTGGAATCCTAGTAAACATGTTCGAAATCCAGTCGCGTTCACTTTCCGACATATACCCTTGGGGGAAGGTATGAACCCCCTTATCCTCCTGACAATGGGTTAAATAGTACCACTACTATTCTTCTAAAAGGATGACTTTGGCATTAAATTACCTACACAGGTATATATACCACAAAAACTTTGTGCCAAAAATGATATATAGTCATCTACAACATAATAAGGACACAATAATAAATAAACAGACGAGCGAAGACTTCTTTATAAAAATATGTACCTCTCACTTTATTGTAAGGGTTGGAAAAGGGTTACTCATGGTTTGCGTGTGAGAGGGAGTTGGAGACCGAACAGAAACTACAATATTTTGACCCCCACTCATATGACCGTCAACGTTGTGTCTTTCTCGATCTCCAGGGCTGCTCTACCGGAGGCCCAGAGGCCCACTCTGCTGGGTGATCTGCTACATCTTATCAGCAACTTCTCTGCACCCCGACTCAATCGGGTGCCCCGAGCCCCTTCGGTCTGGCGTGGCTTTCCTTACCACATCTCCTCTATAACTCCGTCCGACTCCAACTGCAACTGTCTTGATTTCTATCTTGACTCAGTTATATAATAGTTCAAGGCCCTCTCAGTCGCCTACTCGATTTTTGGAATCGCATGTTGGATCATCATCCAGCGGAAATAACTGTCATGCAGTTCACAGGTCACTCTCTTCCGGTACATCAGTCTATGAGTGTACCACGGGAATTTTTTTCCTCATCCCATTTCATCAGCCAATTTTTAGCCCACACGATTTCCTCTCATAACTGCCATTAGAATGTGTCACTTCCTTCCGGTGCATCACCTTGGAATGGTATTTTTGGCCGGGTCGAAGGCCAAAATACAACAGAAATTGTAATAAAACAATTATACTTTAAGATCAAATAATTATTTATAATTATGTATAATTTATTAGATTTTTGTAGGAATATTCGATAGCGTTTATAATTGATAATAAAATAATAATCAATAATCGATAATAATTAATAATCGATAGGAATATTTCAGACTATATAAATAAAATTGGTGACCTTAGTCAAGGGTGACCCAAAGGCTCCCTTTTCAATAGCTACTACACCGAGTTGTAGGGGAGGGCGCTACTCTATTCACTGGATTGCTCCACTTTACCCTTGATACTTACCTTACAATGTTGAGTGTTAATTAAACAAGGTGGCATAAAGTACCATTTTCTGAGTGTTGGCTATGAATCGACCAAGGATTGAAACCTGGCCTCTCAGGCCATTGGCGAATACTCTACTCTATGGGCCAATCACCCAGTGTGATACTATATATGTGAAATTATTGGCATTTGATGGAAATACTTGCTACAATATAACTGTGTGCAAACAAATTACTATTATCGACAAAAAGTGTTAAGTTAAAAATATTTTTGAGAATGTTTTCCTGCTATAGTATATAAAATGCGCATAACATATTTAAATTAAGATCGACATCTTCATAAACAGATCAAGTGTGTGCAAATGTTATATTCTCATATACGCATATACATCTACATATATGCAGAATCATAACGACACAATAATTAAACAGACGAGTGAAGACTTCTTTATAAAGATATGTACCTCTCACTTTATTTGTAACGTCTGCGTGTGAGAGGCAGCTGGAGACCGAACAGAAACTGCAACACCTTGACCCCACTCTTATGGCCATCCGCGTTGTGACTTTCTTGTTCTTCAGATGCTCAACCGGAGGCCCAGGGGCCCACTCTGCTGGCTGCTGGCTTTCTTTACTGCATCTTATCAGCAACTTCTCTGGACCCCAACTCAATCGGGGGCCCTGAGCCCCTTCTGCCTGGTGTACTCCCAACCACATCTCGTCTACAACTCCAACTGTAACTGATTGACTTCTGTCTTGACTGAGTTATATAACAGTTCAACACCCCTCAATCGCCTACTCGATCTTTGGAATGGCATGTTTGATCGTCATCAAGCGGAAATAACTGTCATGCAGTTCACAGGTCACTCTCTTCCGGTTCATCAGTCTATGAGTGTACCATGGAATTTTAGCTTGTCCCATTTTGTTAGCCAATTTCCGCCCACGCGATTTATTCTCATAACTGCCATTGGAATGTGTCCCTTCCTTCCGGTGCATCATTTTGTAATGGCAAGTTTGGCCGGGTCGCAAGTCAAAATACAACACAAACAGACGTAAAAAAGTCAAACCAAGGCGAACTAAACCAGATTATCTTATTTTGAAACACACTCAAATGATATACAATTTTAATATATAATAGAAGATAAGTAAAAATTGTTGAATTATTATTAGTTGGAATCTACATGTCAGCCTTCAGTATCAATGCATAAGTCGAATCGTTCAACAGCCTTCAGAAACAGCAAGAGATTAAGAATGTGGGTTTGTTGCACGAAGAGACGCGAATGGATCTTCATTGATGACACGCATGGTCATTCACTTCTTGCGTCATTGACAGAACCCATTCGTTTATATCTTTTCACTAGTTTACGTGACGTCTTATCCGCTAATATTGTTTGTTGAATTTCCTTTCAAACTTACTTCTGATTTCATTTTACTTTTGCCCTTGGATTTGACAGATGAATACAACTACACGCTATTCTCTATTCTGTTAAAAGGTCGGCAAAAGAAAAGTGTATTATAAATAATATTTACCTAGGTAGCACAAGCACTATTTTCACACACACACACATACACAAAGACACATACACACACACACGCATATATATATATATATATATATATATATATATATATCCCTATTGGCTGGAGCGTAAAATATGCTAACTGCATCTCTGCATCATTGAGTGTCCTAGATTATGACATCTGATGATGAGATTCCACACATGAAAATTTGGGAAACATGAAATATGCCTTTATTGCCATTACTCCCAGGTCCACTCGGAGTGGACCTGGGAGGTTCAATCTGCGGGTTAAATAAAACAATTTAATCATTTACAAGATTTGCTAACAATGTAATAATTAATGTTAAATTGAATTATAAGGGTTATATTCAAATACTTGAAACAATTTAACTGTGCGAACAAATGAGCTCTGAGTCGTTTGAAAATAATATATAGAACCTATTAGCTTATATATAATGAGGATTTAACATCAATTAACCTTCAAGGGTTGATAAGATTAAAACACAACTAAAAAACAAACCACACACACAGACACACAGACATATATATATATATATATATATAACGAAGGCATGGACAGCTATCGATAAGCTATCGATCATATGGAAATCAGACCAAACCGAAAAAATGAAAGGCAGTTTTTTCCAGGCAGCGGTCGTTTCGATACTGCTGTATGGATGCACCACTTGGACGCTAACAAAACGGCTCGAGAAGAAGCTAGACGGCAATTACACAAGACTGTTACGGCCACCTGCCTCCCATCACGAAAACGATCTGAGTTAGACGAACCAGACACGCAGGACACTGCCGGAGAAGCAGAGACGAGCTCATAAGTGATGTACTCCGATGGATCCCCCATATGGCTGATTAAAAGCAGGACAACCAGCTAGAACATACATACAGCAGCTATGTGAGTATACGGGATGTAGCCCTGAAGTCCTGCCAGAGGCGATGAACGATAGGGAAAAGTGGCGAGAGAGGGTCAGGGATATCCGTGCTTCTGGCACGACATGAGGATGCTGATGATATATATATATATATATATATATAAGTATTTTATAATTTTCTTTAGACATCGCTTAAATTATTTTATTTTATTGCAATTATTTTGAAGACTATTGCAATACAAAATAATTATTCAGGGTCTAATTAATGTCGAAGTAGAAAACTTCATTATCAGAGACTTTTATAATGCGAACTCGGTCAATTCAAATTTTTAGACGTTGTAAACATGGTGTCACATGGGATGTTAGAACGCTCTGTTGGGTATTGTAACCATGGTGCCATGCGGCTCTAGTCCGGACCCACTTTAAAAAAGGCCTTGTGCCGTACTTGGCCGGTGGTGGGACGGAGAACAAATAAAGTTGTCCTAATCAATTTCATTAATTTTATTTTCTCTTGTGTTTCTCTATACAAATAATCCATTTATTGTTAAATTTTGATATGGTGTTAAATTAACTGAGAATGTAGTTATTTTTTTTAAATTTACATTCGTATTTAAAGAATGTACGATTAATTAATAATATATTCAGCAGGTGTATTATTCAGGACGTGCCCGTGGTGTAATGGTTATCGTCGTAGGAAATGGACACGGCAACTCGAGTTCAAATCCTGGACAAGAATGATTGCATTTCACATAGCACTCATACCCTTGGTAAAGGTATTAATCCAATTATTCTCCCTCCAGCTATTAGTAAATAGTTGGACAGACTAGGTTCTTCAGCGTTGGTAAGGTAACTAGTCTAGGAGAAGGAAAACTCTGAATTAAAACCTGTTAAACTCCGCTTAAAAACTGACCTTGTGTCATATCCTGCCTGAGCGGATGGGTTGGTAAATAGGATTAATTGGCTGATCCAAAGTGCAATTTAGAAATGTATTAATGTTAGTGGTTGTTGCTATATTAGATTTATCCTGGATTTTGGATAACCACTTCAGTTGGTTGGCGGCTGTCCTGCAGAAAATTGGTTTCAATGTCAAGTAACAATTTATCATCCAGCTTTTGTGATTTAATAAATGAAGGCGCGAGACTGAGTTATATTAATTAATCTTTAGAAAGAGATTTTGTTGGGTCTGTTACTACGTGATGTTCTCGTTGAAGGTGTCTTATTAGATATGAGCATATTATACTTTTTGTTAAAAATATCGTTAAATAAATCAAAGAGAATGGCTTCGAACTGACGAAGAAAAGAAGCAGAAGATATCCCGCAACAACAATTACCGACGCCGACTACGCCGATGACATAGCGATACTGGCAAATACACCTGACCAAGCCGAAACACTTCTGCATAGCCTGGAACGAGCAGCAGCAAGCATAGGCCTCCATGTTAATGCACACAAAACGGAATATATGTGCTATAACCAAACGGGGGACATCTCCACTCTAGAAGGAACCCCTCTTAAACTAGTAGACAAATTCACGTACCTAGGAAGCAGCGTCGAATCAACCGAAAAGGACATCGAAACGAGGTTAACGAAAGCATGGACAGCTATCAATAGGCTATCGACTATATGGAAGTCGGACCTGACCGATAAAATGAAACGCAGTTTCTTCCAGGCAGCGGTCACATCGATACTGCTATATGGATGCACTACATGGACGCTAACAAGACGGCTCGAGAAGAAACTAGATGGCAATTACACAAGAATGCTGCGTGCAATCCTCAACAAGTCCTGGCAGCGGCACCCCACAAGACACCAACTGTACGGCCACCTGCCCCCTATCACGAAATCTATTCAAGTTAGGCGAACCAGACATGCAGGACATTGCTGGAGAAGCAGAGATGAACTCATAAGAGATGTACTCTTATGGATCCCCACACACGGCCGCGCAAAAGCAGGACGACCAGCACGAACGTACATTCAGCAGCTGTGTGAGGATACAGGATGTTGTCCTGAAGACCTGCCTAGGGCGATGAACGATAGGGAGGAGTGGCGAGAGAGGGTCAGGGATATCCGTGCTGCCAGCACGATATGATGATGATGATGATATATGTAAATAATTCTTTATTTTTCAACAAAATTTTTACTCAGTTAAATTTAACAGAAGGTTAGGTTCGAATTAAGTACTGAATATATGATTAATTAACATATATATTCTTTATATATAAATTAAATTTTAAGAAAATAATAATGAAATCCTTACTGAATTTAATAGCAGATTCGAATTTAATATTGAATGGATTATTAACATAAAGAAAAAAATGGAAAAAAACTGAAATTGATTAGAACAACTTAAGTTCTAACATTCCACGTGACACCATGTTTACGACGTCCAAGAATTTAAATATACAACACCGAGTTCATATAAGGAAAGTCTCCGAGTCTCTAATGATGAAGTTTTCTCCTTCGAAATTAATTAGATTCTGAATAATTATTTTGTATTGCAATATAAAACAAATATAATAAAATAAAATAGTATAAAATAATATATATATATATATATATATATATATATATATATATATATATATATATATACTTCATTGAGAAACAAGGCAGTCAGTAAGTATTTTCCATTATGAAATTTACAAAAGTATATTAGAAACTATGAAACCGAAAATATGATTTTGATTAAAAAAACAAAACAAAGATCAATACCAAAGAACCGTAAAGATGCAAGGAAAACACTTATTATGCACTGTTTTTTTTTAACGGATACATAACGAATTTTCTTTTTTTAAGTATATATCAAGATTCTATAACGTTGTGATTTTTTATTGTTTTTAATAAATAATCTTTACATAAGATAAAATTATTCCTCGGAGTTAAAAGGTGAAAAGAGAATATTTTTTCAAATCCATATAAAGAATCCACCAAGAAAATGTGAACTAAAAGTATAACAGAATATATTTATTGATTTTTTTTTCTCAATCATATTTTGCTCTGAATATGCATATTTATATATGTTTACAAATAATATAAACTTCACATTGAGCACGCAATTTCAGTAAGTTTAGAACGAGCCGCCCAGGCATAAGCCTCCATGTCAATGCACACAAAACTGAATATATGTGTTACAACCAAACAGGTGACATTACCACACTAGACTGAGCCTTTCTAAAGCTAGTAGACAAATTCACTTACCTAGGAAGTAACGTCTCATCAACCGAAAAAGACATCGACACACGACTAACGAAAGCATGGACAGCTATCGATAGGCTCTCGATCATATGGAAATAAGACCTGACCGATAAAATGAAACGCAGTTTCTTCCAAGTAGCGGTTGTATCGATACTACTATATGGACGCACTACTTGGACGCTAACTAAACGACTGAAGAAGAAACTAGACGGCAATTACACAAGAATATTGACAGTAATATTGAACAAGTCCTGGCGTCAACACCCCACAAGACACCAACTATACAGCCACTGCCTCCAATCACGAAAACTAAACAAGTTAGATGAACCAGACACGCAGGACACTGCTGGAGAAGCAAGAACGAACTCATAAGTGATATACTCCAATGGCCCCCTGCATATGGCCATGCAAAAGCAGGACGACCAACTCGAACATACATACAGCAGCTATGTGAGGATACGGGATGTAGCCCTGAAGACCTGCCAAAAGCGATGAATGATAGGGAGAAGGTGCGAAAGAGGGTCAGGGATATCCGTGCTGGCGTCACGACATGATGATGATGATGATGATGGTATCTATAGAATCAACTGACATATATATATATATATATATATATATATATATATATATATATATATATATATCAAATAAAAGTCAATAGATGCAATGCATTATAAATCTATTTGAACACCCTCTTTTATGTGGATCTACCTTCCGATGGTAAAACAATATTTTTGTGGAGTTTTTACCATTTCACCGAGGAATACATTATCTTTTAAGTTAAATCTTTAAGGGATTTATAATATGTATATATATATATATATTATATATATATATATATATATATATATATTAAAAATGGCCTTTTGTAAAATATCTATCCAATAGATTATGAACTAAAAATTACCGCGGTATCAACCGCTGTTTACCAAGAAATTATATAAATAAACCATAATTAACGATGTAATGATGTAACGATGTATTCAAATTTGACTAACAGAACTGAAGAATCAGTATATTTTTAAGCGGTTATTTGCATTTCAAGGGTTGAATGAAAATCCTCGTTTGATAATCAGAAAAACTTTACACAAGAATTATTTTCCATCAAAATCTAATTTTCAAACCGTACTAATTACCAGACGCAAACGCATACACAAATGCATGTAGACACACACGCGCTCATACACACATACATACAAAAACGTTTAAGTCTCACCCTAAAAAATATTGCTGAACATGTTTCTTGTGACAACCTGAAAAAACTGATTCCTGTCCCAATTTCTATGACAGTGAGACCCATCCAAGATTGATTGGTATGCGATATATATATATATATATATATACGATGGTCGTTGAAAAGTTATAAGACTCTGGCAGACATTTAGATTTAAAATGTTTTGCTTACCAATCATACTTGGATGGGTCTCATAGTCATAGAAATTGAGACGGGAATTATTTTTTTTTTGGTTGACACAAGAAACATTTTCAGCTATCTTTTTTTAGGGTGAGACTTAAACGTTTTTGTATGTCGCTGGTATGTAGGTATGTATGAGCGCGTGTGTGTCGGCATGCATTTGTGTATGCGTTTGCGTCTGGTAATTAGTACGGCTTGAAAATCAGATTTTGATGGAAAATAATTCTTGAAATGCAAATAACCGCTTAAAAATATACTGATTCGTTAGTTCTGTTAATCATATTTGAATACATCATTACATCGAGTGAATAGGGCCGAACAGTTAACAATTTCAAAAATTCTAGCACCAAATTGAGATTGTCAAGTCTTATTTAACATGATTTTGGTGGATTATATATATATATATATATATATGTAAGAGGATCATTAAATAAGTTTCCAGACTTTTTTCTTATGGGCACTTTTATTGATAGTACACACATGAAATTCTAGTCGCCTTCGGAGTAATCTCCTCCGGCTGCAATGAACTATTCGTACCGTTCCAACAACTTGTGGAAGGCCCATGGAAGTCCTCTCATGTGATCATGTTAATTACTTTTGCCACATCATCTTTCATCTCCTCAATTGTCTCATAACGACGGCCTCTGAGCTTAGGGAACAACCAAAAGTCACAGGGAGCAAGGTCTGGGCTATAGGAAGGGTGAGGAACTGTCCTGATGCCCATTTTGCTCAAATAGTCTGTGACAACGATGGAGTCGTGGACTAGTGTATTGTCCTGGTGGAAAATCCACTGACCCGATTTGAAGAGTGCTGGCCACTTCCGACCGAATCTCTTCCTGAACTCCCTAAAACCTCAACATTGTAACCCTAACCCTAACCCTTTGCCCAATCAACTGACTTCCTCACTCCTCCCACACTTCTCATCATCCTTCACAGACTCCCTGTCTTTCTTGAATCTCTTATGCCACTCAAAAACTGATGCTCGATTCATGCAAGATAGTCCAAAATCAGTCTGAAGCATTTTATAAGTTTCTGTGGCATTTTTTCCAAGTTAAAACAGAATTTTATTGCATATCGTTCTTTTAAAGCGTCCCCACGTTCAGATTGCAATTTTGAAATTCACCAGCTGTGATAATCAAACTTTAGTAGGGTGTAGTCCAATTGCTACTGTACCTGTTCATTTAAACCCAAAATCATAAAAATTGGTCAGTCATCTCATATCATATATAGCAATAACATACTGAATTTTCAAGAGTTTACGACAATTTTAAATGCCTGTACAAAAAATACTAGAAACTTATTGAATGTACCACACACACACACACACACATATATATATATATATATATATATATATATATATATATATATATATATATATATATATATACCAACAATTGGAAATTAATAGATAAAATTCACTTTGAAAAAGTACACATAAATATCCCTGTTATTGTAGAATTGAGAATGAGAATACGTTTGTAATGGAAATTGTAAATTTAGAGAATGTTGTTTACCAGGCAATTTTTTCCGTAAAGTATCTAAATTTCATGATAAATATACATAGAAACCTCACCATTGACATGGAAGTTCTGGGTTACAAAAATAGAAAATTTTTCATAAGTCTTTACTCAAGAAAAGTTTCATCTAGAAGCTAAAAGACCAAATATTGACCCTTGTAATCAATTGGAAGAATCTTTTAAAATCCTCCTCGATACATAGTTTATATGGCAGATCATGCCTAAATAAAAAAAAAAATTGAATTTTGAAAATAAGGATACTTAAAGTTATTGAATAAGAGATGGGAACTTATATCTAAATGTAGACATCGAGATAAATTTAAACTATGGCATAAATATTACATTAACATTTTTGACTGTTTAATACATAGATAAATAGTGATTAAAATACCTACTGTTAATTATATAGGGATCACTTTATGACTATTAATAATAAAAATGATTACGTTAAACATTTCTTTAACTTAATATATTTGATCTAAAAAATACATATGAACTTATACAATAACATTGAAAAAAAACTTGATCGATGATTCCTTAGTGAAATAATTATTTTGAAAGAAAGTTTTCATTAAGATAAAAATAAAATTAAACCAGTATAAAGGAGATATCTATTAACGATCCATTTTAGATTTAGCATTATATTATTTATTATTCATTATATAATTATTTTTACGATATATAAATATAGTCATATTATTACTTGAAATCTATATATTTTGAGAAAGGATTCTGATAATAACTGATTAATTCGATGGATATAAAATTCAATAATATCTGACGACGGTCAGAAATTGAGTAAATTTAGATATATGGATTAATACGTTTAGTTATATATTCAGTACCATAAATAAATACGTTTTATTACAGAAATCTTATAAATAATTACTTATATTTCATCATCATCATCATATCGCGCTGGTAGCACGGATATCCCTGACCCTCTCTCGCCACGCCTCCCTATCGTTCATCGCCCTAGGTAGGTCTTCGGGACAACATCCTGTAGCTGCTGAATGTACGTTCGAGTTGGTCGTCCTGCTTTTGCGTGGCCATGTGTGGGGATCCATAAGAGTACATCTCTTATGAGTTCATCTCTGCTTCTCCAGCAGTGTCCTGCATGTCTTGGTTCGTCTAACTTGAATAGTTTTCGTGATAGGGGACAGGTGACCGTACAGTTCGTGTCTTGTGGGGTGTTGCTGCCAGGAGTTGTTCAGGATTAGATAAAGATTATATTGGAATTAGGATTTTAGAAAAGCTGGTTCTTATAATTGGTTTTATATAGAATATATTAAAGAATAATTAAATTGATAAATAATACATTTAATTTGAACTTTGGTTTATTAATACAATTTCTTGGTAGAAAAGCGGTTGATAACGTGGTAATTTTTAGTTCATAATCTATTGGATAGATATTTTACAAAAGGCCATTTTTAATGTATATATATATATATATATATATATATATATATATATATATATATATATATATATATATATATATATATTATATTATAAATCCCTTAAAGATTTAACTTAAAAGATAATGTATCCTCGGTAAAATGGTAAAAACTCCACTAAAGTATTGTTTTACCATCGGTAAAAAAGAGGGTGTTTAAATCGATTTATAATGCATTACATCTACTGACTTTTTTTTTTGATATTATATATATATATATATATATATATATATATATATATATATATATATGTGTGTGTGTGTGTGTGTGTGTGTGTGTGTTGATAGAATATTATTTTGCGTGCTTAATAAAACAAATATTTCATAGAAAATCTATTAATCATTTCAAATCATTATTTTGTTTTTATGTTCTTCTGATGTTGGGCATCTTGAATATCTTCATTAAAACAATGTCCACTCGGAAACAATTGATTACTTTTCCTATAAATGTTTAGTTTGCAATGAGAATCAAGGTTTCATGTGGACTGGAAAAGAGATTTGTTAGAAAAGAAGCAAGTATAAACCCTAAATAAATCATATTATCTCCGAAGTCTCACTGCATTATCCAGGATGATTCTCGTGTCCGTTGGTGCAATCAAGTATTCGAAAAGTAGGAATGTCGATAATACAGAGATCTTGTGATAGGAAAAACTTTATTTCATGAAATAAGTAAATATATTGCCGACTATATGTAAATTTAAGACTTGATAGAAACTATTGAATAATATGATTTTCTGTTATAGATTGAAATGATTATTTTGAATTTAAAAGGTACTATTGATCAAATTCATGTCAAGAGTACGAAGCCGATTATTTTCCTATGGGAAATATCTAGAAGTTGTACGTGAACGTGCGATGAGGTAGACTCTGTTTCATCAGAGAGGATTCATTTATCATAAGACTCGAAAAGATCAACCAAAATTACACTCAAAAGGAAGAACTGGCTGCTTAACGATAACAGTAAAAAAAATTCTAGGTTGTGTATTCTTTAGTACATATGATCTGTTTTTAGGCTTCTTAAATTTTTGTGTTCAATTACAGATCGTCGGTTCAGTCATATCAGAGAATGTATGGACATTGAAAGTAATGCCTTTATTTTTTGCCTTAATAAAATTCCCTTGATAATAGAAGGCCCTGAAGAATTCTGCGCTGTTAGATTTTTAGCAGTAGAACACTATTTGTCACGTAGTCATCTTCATTTGGTATTTTTATTACAACTGCACCAAGAGCAGGATAAGACATTGGACCATTTTAATGACAAATTCCGGTTGGTTTTGTTAAAAAGTTTTATTTCTACCGGACTAGTAGCATAAGCAAGTGCCAAATCTGCGCCAGTATTTACAAATACCTGGAAAGGGGGAAAACAGCTTTGTCCAGGAATTGAAATCAGGCCATGATCTTAGAATACGTTAACTGTATCATGAACATCAGAGAATACCCACTGCTCAAAAAAGCGTGTTATGAGTATGACAATAAACTTAATCTGACGGCCATGTTCTATATATCAGTGGAATATAGAGTACTAATTCACTGGCATAACTGGTTGACCATGACCTGGAGAGGTAGTTTGTATTAGGGGTCATATCTAAGAGTCAGGTAGTGTTCGTATTCGATTAGAATAGTTGTGGTCATAAACTTATAAAATATTTCTATCAAGTATATTTACTTGAAGCTTTAAATGTTTACTGAGGCTTATTATTTTAACTTGGTCTATAAAACAACGTGTAAATAAAGGACTATTGTTTGAAAATATGTAATTATTGCAACTAGATAGCAATACTTGAAGCCAGAAAACAGTGTGCAGATTATTTGTACCAGAACGCAGTACTTTGAACCAGAAAATAGTGTCCAAAATATGTGTATTAAATTGGAATACTTGAAACTAGAAAACAGTGGGAAAATTATTTGTATTTGATAGGAACACTTGCAACAGAAAAACAGAGTACAATTATTAATTTTTGATTGGAACACATGGAACCAAAAAGAGTATGCAAATTATTTGTATTTGTAAGTAATACTTACTACCAGAAAACAGTGTGCAGATTATTTGTATTAGATGTAAATATTTTTATGTTGTCTAACTGAGTGCCAGAAAAAAAAATGCGAAGGAAAAACTACAAAAAAATGTAAATGTACATGTAAATGTACGCAATCCCATTAAATCTGAGAATGAAATAACCCTGGACTGGTTCAAATGCCGTTAAGACAACTGGATCAGATATATCTATTCAACTGAAGCCGTTGCACTAAGCACACCTCAGTTTGTTATGTCTATTTGCATTAATTCTCGAATTGGTTTTAAAGTATTCCAACTAAATGTTAACACACCTTAAAAATGACTTAATTTATAATTATTTAATCATATGTTCTTTAGTTGGTCACTTATATAGAAGATTTAATAAAATACTGAAGCTAAAAATGGCTTATACATGATCTTGATTGATGAAAGTTTGGTTGGCTTTTTTTTAGTTTAAATATAACTAATAGGATTAAAGTAGAAACATAGAATGGGAGATAATCTGCTTAAACTTTTACAATAATAAATATAATTTTTTAACATGATAGACCTTTTTTCAATATTTCTTCGCGAATTGGAAATATACTGTCAGGACAAATTTCAAAAACTGATCTACTAAGAAATGTATTTTTTCTTCTTTCTTGTGTATGTTATTTCAGCGATATATCTTTGTAATAAATTGCCTAAAGAGATTTAAAAAAAGCAATAGCAGAAAAGAAATTAGGATTAAATAGTATGGTTTAAGAAATAGATGGTTTGAAAATAATTTTAGAGGGAATTTTAGGAACTATCAGATTAGTTACTCAACAGAATCTAAATTATCATAAATATGTAATAATAATGTATTTGTTCTGTGCAAAAGAACTTTACAAAGTTTGCTGCGAGACGATACTAAAGCATATATATATATATATATATATATATATATATATATATATATATATATATATATATACGGATACGTGGGTGTGCGTGTGTTTAATAGCAATATCAATCAATATCATTAAAAGAAAAACGTATGAAACTATTAAACTTGGCATCATAAGTATAACAACATCTTGTTTATCAGATAAGCATCAGTGAGCGAATATATCTATTTATCTATCTATCTATCTATCTATCTATCTCTCTCTCTCTATATATATATAAATATATATATATATTCATTTATTAAGGTGTGTTAACCAAACCAGGGTTATATATATATATATATATATATATATGTATATAACATATCCGTGCTACCAGCGCGACATGATGATGATGACATGGCACTATCAGTGACGCAGGGTTTCATGCCATCTCCAATCGTCCGACAGTACCATGTAATA
Source organism: Sepioteuthis lessoniana (assembly GCA_963585895.1). Taxonomy (NCBI): domain Eukaryota; kingdom Metazoa; phylum Mollusca; class Cephalopoda; order Myopsida; family Loliginidae; genus Sepioteuthis; species Sepioteuthis lessoniana. The sequence continues at coordinate 31,960 of CAUZXS010000216.1, forward strand.
TAATATTAATGCGTGTATATATATATATATATATATATATATATATATATATATGTATATATATATGCGTGGGGTGTTGGGGGACTGGCTTCAGAAAGGTGCATAGTAAGTTCCATAGTAAAACTTCTAAAAATCATTGGTACCCAACAACAGAATTACGGATAATTCTTACCGAAAACAGAATATTAGAACAACAAAATAATAAATCTAAACTGCAGATTCTCAAGGCTCAGCATATTAAGAATGTAGAACCCAAATTAATAGAATTAATTTTTCAACCATTGTTAATGTACATAAGGCGCCTCTGGTGGTGTAATGGTTAGTAAGCTCGGCTAGCAAACCTACACGAGTGAGTTCGAGTCTCATTGGGTGCCCCTTTCAAATGGCCTTGTGCCACATCTAAGCAAAAAAGCTTAGTAAATTTCCATTGCTAATGTACATAAATGTCTCAAGATCCTTACGATATTTATAAAAACAAATTCGAAAAGTAAAAACTACACAATATAACGGTACAAACGTTCATTCTTACAAAGTAGTAATGTACGTACAAAAGTTATATCACTTTTGAAATAGATCCTCCCCTGATTATGACCCCGGGTTGTGCAGAAAGTACTTGGGAAATAACTAATTATGGAAGGTTTATCAACCAATTCCCGCCGAATAGATCGATACGGCAATTCGAAAAGATCAATAAAAAATATGTAGACAAAAAATGTCTATTATGTTCAATCAGATACGTATCAATGAAGAAGTGCTTCCAATATATATATATATATATATATATATATATATATTAGCTCTATCATTGATATTGAGTA
>CAUZXS010000217.1:0-2500 GCA_963585895.1 Sepioteuthis lessoniana
AAATTCCTCATATATTCTATATGCGAATAATCCACACACACTGTCTTCGGACGCTGACAGGATATATATATATATATATATAATCATCTTCATTTGTTTGCTTGTTTGCGTTTTACTTCGATAATCCTAGGTTAATGAGTCTTTATAGACTTGTAAACTTTCCTGACTTGAAGGAGTGTCTTGTGGTGTATTTTCTGGGATTAGGTTGCCTTAAATCCAGGGACGCCTGGAAAATATTTATTTGAAATTGGTTACGGAAGTGTAGTTTGTATGTGAAACAAATAAAATTGTCATCTGCAGGAGCAGTCACTGTGATTGAAGGTGGAAGAATAATTCCTCTGCCGAGTTTCTCTGAACTTAAAAGAATAAAATTAATCATAAAATGTCAAGCAAACGGTGTCATTTATACATTTATTCGAATATTTAATCGCTTTTATACAATGAGAGATAGATAAATAGACTGATAGAAAGAATACCTCAATTATTTATCCTTACCTCATAGAACATAGTCATCATACACGACTAGAGGAATAAAATTATTTTTGATCTATCATTGAAAAATGATATAAATGAAAATGTATAAATTTAAGACTGCTGTCAAAATACCTTAGGCGTTTTTATTTATATATTCGGAAATATTTGTGATGCTTTTAGTTAGGTTTTTATTAAAAGTGCGATTTCAATGTGCTAGTTTAATGTGATTGCTCAGAAATATGCAAGTGTGAAAAGAAAATCTTCAAAAGTTCTTGTAGAAGTTAAAACTTGAAGAGAATTCTTCAGAAGAATCTATGGCACATTTGTATACCATTCCTTTGCTATAAGGCTGGTCCAAAAATGAATAATTTGAGTTGGTATTACAAAGGTATAGATCTTTAATTGAACCTGTTGAGCTTCTATACGTTGAATTTAACGAGAGAATCCCTTATATATATATCTCTATTGTCATCCACAGACAGATCTGTTTCGTTCTATCAGAACTCATCAGTGTGGCTAGACAGTATCTCCCCGTACCTGGGATCGAAACCCGGTTGACTGAAACACCAAGCCAAGCTTCTAACCATTTAGCTACAAGGAGAAATTAGCTACGAAGTACATTTTTAAACGGTTATGAATCACAATTAGTATTGTTTACATACATCCGTTCAAACGGCCGCCGAGATCTCAATTCAAATACGAAGAGACTTGCAAAGGCGCTAATGGCAACACGAACACTTCTTCGCTAGAGAACTCAACCCTACGGGGGTAGGGGAGTATATATATCTATTGTCATCCATATATATATATATATATATATATATATATATATATATATATATATATATATATATATATATAAATCGAAACAGTATTTCACGATACCTACTGTCTTTGTCAGTAGTACGTCACAGTGCAGAAGTACCAGATTAATCCAGATACAGTACACACACACGCGCTCACACATGAACACATGAACACACACACAAGGACAAATACGTGGTAAAGGCAATCTTTCTTGAAGTTGGCTTCAAATTCAAAACTAAAGGAATCTCCAGCATTAAATTTTTGCTGACTTTTGCTGTCTGTTTGGTTTGGTTTGGTTTGGTTTTAGGGTATATCAACCATTGTAGGTTATTTAAAACCGAATCCATTTTTATACATAAAAACGGTTCTATTTCAGACAATTCAATTTAGTACACAGTTTAATTGTCAAAACATTTCTATTTCAAGCTATTCAGTTTAGTCAGACAGTTCTATTTCAAACAATTCAATTTAGTACACAGTTTAATTGTCAAAACATTTCTATTTCAAGCTATTCAGTTTAGTCAGACAGTTCTATTTCAAACAATTCAATTTAGTACACAGTTTAATTGTCAAAACATTTCTATTTCAAGCTATTCAGTTTAGTCAGACAGTTCTATTTCAAACAATTCAGTTTTGTATAAGTACACAGTTTAGTTCTATTTGACCCATAGATAGGACCCTATCAAGTGCTACCACTCCGGGCCAGAGTCGACCAGGGAGCGATGCCAATGAAGGAGTACTCTCATTCTCCAAAGCTCCAGTATTACTGGAACTTCACCATCAGATTGCTTAGTGTTATATCCAGGACTCACTTTACGCGATGGGTGGGGGTCTTACCCTTCTGCAGAAATGCAGTCGGTGTATCCTAGCCGACTGGGCCACTGAATTGTCGGTATCCTTTGAGTGGAAAAGTACTCTAAAAAGAAACCCTGTTGTTTGTATAGTTATCGTTTATCTTACGATGCTTGTTACTGGGCTCAAGCTATGAAGACACAGAAATTGGCATAAGTGCCGTACAAACTTATGTCACTATAATTTAGTGACGAACAAATAAATGTTTTACACGTTTATCATCTGACGTATCTTGTATATTTTTCACAAGTTGAATGAGTCATTAGTCGATTGTACCTTTGATGTTAAAGACTATCTTTCAAAAAAAGGTCGTAATCACATACTCACAATCCCCCCCCCCACACACACACACAAAACAGAGAACACT
>CAUZXS010000217.1:7500-87500 GCA_963585895.1 Sepioteuthis lessoniana
CTCTACACAGCATCCGGTGCCTGACTAGAGTTAATGTATGTAACTCCTTACTGGTCGGCCAACACTGGTGTGTCCATGTTTAGTAGTCCATAGGAAAACATCGCGTATGAGTTCGTCTTTACTTCACAACCAGTATTTTAATTCGTCTTACTTTGGTGCTTTTTGAGATGAGAGGAAAATGGCCGCACAAATGCTGTTTTATGGGTTGATGCTTTCAGAATTTGCTCAAAGTACGTAGTATTATTGCTAGTTCTCATCTAGCTTTTTCTTTAAGTGTTTCGTAAGAGTCCTAGAGGAGCATCCATACAGCAATACTGACACAGTCATAATTAAAAGAAGTCTCATTTTATTTTATCAGAGAGATCAGATTTCAGCATGGTCGACAGGTTGTCAATAGCAGTCCCCGCTGTCCCTATGGGTAAGTGGGAATCGTTTTCAGTCGATGAGATATTGCTGCCGAGGTTTGTGATTTGGTCAATTAATTTTAGAGGTTTAAAAACTAAATTGCACAGAACACTTTTTCGACCAAATTTCAAATGCAGGTTCTATTTTCATTTCTTATAGAATAGGATCATTACATTACAAAAAAAAAGATGAAAAAATGTCCTATGTTACTTTAGCTTTAAACTCTACATCAATCGTTTTAAAAGCTTCGTATCTCCGCCAATTCTTTGACTGCGTCAATTTCTTTGTTATCATAGTAAAATTCGAATCCTATTCTACAGAAACGATAATAAAATCAACTTGTCAAAAAAAAAAAAAGAAAATTTAAAAACGAACTGTGTAAAGCAATATAGTCAGAGGTGTTTTAAATCCTCATTTCTCTGTAAATTATTCGAATTTTTTTCTTTCTTTGTTAGCATTTAATCTAGAATTGCAGAGAATTCTACCAGAAAAAACAGAAATACTCAACATTTTAAGGTTGGTGGAAAACTTATACGATGTTATGTATATTTTTCAACATCAGGAATGTTTTATAGAATCATTTCTCCGTCAATTCTTCAAATGAGGAACTCTCTTTGGTAGCATTATTATAGATTTGCGGGAAATAGTCTGCTTCTTATATTTTTTAATGTAAAACAAATGGGTTAACGTGATTTTCTCTCTCTCTCTCTCTCTCTCTCTCTCTCTCTCTCTCTCTCTCTATATATATATATATCCAAGCTAAAGAAATTGTGACTCTGTTTTGGCTATGGAACAAACATTCAAGACAGGTTTAGCATAACTCAAGTTAGTTTCAAGCCGTAACAATCGCAGAGCCCGCACGCACACACGTACAAACAGAGGCCGAAAAAAAAAAAAATCGATACTATCACGTGACAAGGGCACTGCTTTCCCAACAGTCAAGGGGAGATAACTAGCAATAAATTTCTTGCTCAGAATCAGTTTTCAGTCTCACCCGCACGCTTTACAATTCTCTCTCTCTCTCTCTCTCTCTCTCTCTCTCTCTCACCCTTTTTTTTCTCTCTCTCTTTCTTCTTTTTACATCACATATACATGCACGTACACACTCACAGCTATAACTACCCATTTATCCATACATATAAATATATATGCATACTAAAACAGAAAGAGAGAGAGAGAGATAGCGAGAGAGTAGGTGTGTGTGTGTGTGTGTGTGTGCTTTCATAGACATATGTATACGAGGGTTATTCAAAGGATAAGATGAATTTCGAATCTCTAATAAAGAAAAGTTCTGGGCTCAATAAAGAAGGTCATGTTGGTAGTTTTCTGGGACATGAAAAGGACCAATCAGTATCGATTTCTATAAAAAAAAAAAAAAAGGTACAGTGAAAAACAGTTTACAGTTGTACCTTTTTCTATGAAATCAATGTGTATTGGTCATTTTCATGTCTCAGAAAACTGTCAGCATGACCTTCTTTACTGAACTCAGAACTTTTTCCGCACGATGGTCAGTTTTTTCGACTCAAAATTGTTGTGGCAAACTCATGTTTTACCTCTTTGAAAACATTTTTTTACAAAAAGATGCTTCTCCCTACGCATCACAATTTCTTTTGAAAATTTCAAATGGTTTGTACTTCTCAGTCCGCAAAAATTTGATGAGAGGCTTCAAGTCAAGGCTTGAGCACTCTGTTTGATATACTGTCATTTTGACTAGCCTCAAAACAAATGTTTTTTGTGAGATTCAAATAAGTTTAGCAGTCAACCAATTCCAAACAATGCTGGTTTTACATTTATGGAAAATAAATTGTGAAAAAATTAGAACAATTCCCCTTATTTATTGAATGACCTGCACACACACACACACACACACACACATATATATATATATATATATATATATATATATATATATATATATTCTATTATAGTTTGCTGTATCTATAAATAGATAGGGCACTATATATGCATATACATTCCTTTTATTTTTATTTTTATACCTATGTTACTATTCACCTACCTCGGAAGAAGCGTCTCATCTACTGAAAACGACCAGTATGCAACTAGGCATGGACTGCTATCAATCAGTTATCTATCAGACTTATCCGATAAAATGAAATGCTGTTTTTTCTAAGCAGCTGTCGTGTCGATTCTAATGTATGGATGCACCATGTGAACGCTAAGTTTATAAAGAAAAAGCTAAACAGGAATTTCACAAGAAATCAATGAATCATACAGAACAAATTCTGGATGCAACATCTCACAAAACAGCAGCTGTACGGCCACCTACTTCCCATCTCTAAAACTATCCAAATAATACAGACAAGATATGAGGGACACTGCTGGAAAAGTAAGTAGGAACTCGTAAGTGAAGTTCTCCTATCGACTCCTTCACATGAACCTGCAAGTGTTGAACGACCAACAAGTACCTATCAACAACAGCTCGGTATGGATATAGGATGTTGTCAAGAGTACCTACCGGAAGCAATGGATGATGAAGATGATTGGTGAAAGAAAGTCAGAAAGTGTGAAAAGAAACAGATAATACAATTTGTAAATAAAAAAATAAAGAAAAAACGAAAAACATTCGTTCTACTTGAAAATAATCAACCAACACAGCAATGCCTAGTCAAAAGAAAAAACAGAGAAAGAGAGATATATATATATATACTCGTACAATGGGCTGGAAAGCTAACCGGAACCGGAGACGGTACAATATTCAACACACTCGGGCGAAAGATCAAAAGAAGAAAGACATTTTCGAGATTTTTAACAACGGGAAGAAAAGGAAATTAGGGTATTCTCAATGGCAAATATTTCATCATACAACAGAGAAAAATGATTCTGTGAACTTGCATTCATCTCACGTATTCAATAAAATAAATCTTAAGAATGCGAAGAGAAGAAAAAAATATCACTTACATTTCGTTTGACTCGCAAAACATCTTCAGAACAAATGTTGCGACCATCGTTCCAATCCTGCCAAAGAAAATGTTTTTACAATGGTTTTAAAATAGCATCTTATTTAATTTTTTCATGATGGAATTCTTTGCAAATTTCTTGTTGATTAATTGTTTGGCTAGTTTTATAGCATGTTAACCAATGTTGTCTTATTTAATACCGAAGTTCGTTTATTCTATTTCAAATTTTGGAAGCAAGCATATGGTTTGGATGGGTTCCTGGTTTAATGGTTATCATAATTGTGGACTTGGCAACCCGAGTTCAAATCCTGATCGAGGCTCTTTGCATTTCACGTTGCATTAATACTTTTTGGAAAGCTATGCATCCAACTATTCCTGCAATGAGTGAGTAATAAGACAGAATGGGCTCTTTAAACATCGTATGGAAACTAGTGTTAGTGAAGGAAAACTTTAAACCTGTTAAACTCTGCATAAAAATCGATCTTGCATCACATCCTGCTTGTGTGGATATATATATATATATATATATATATATTGTCATTCATAGACAGTTTCGTTGTATCTCAACTCTTCAGTGTAGCTAGATATGCAAGAGGCTTTAAGTAGCAATCGAAACCCGACCCGAATATATATATATATATATAGTCTCGTTCAGGGTTTGAACTCAGGTTGCTGAGTCCATTTTATATATATATATATATATATATATAAAACAATGAAGATGTTTATATATATATAAATATATATATATATATATATATATATATAAGGGCATTCTTGGTGTTATGGTTAGGGTCATAAGAAATGAACTCATAAACCTAAGTTTAAAACCTGAGCGAGGCTGTTTGCTTTTCCCATAGTGCTAATAAAAAGTAAGTAAAGTAGGCGACCATAGTCGAGGGTGACCCGAAGGCTCCCTTTTCGATAGCTTACTACACCAAGGCGTAGGGGAGGGCGCTACTCCTTTCCCTGGATTGCTCCACTTTACCCTTGATCCGTACCTTATAATGCTGAGTGTTAAGCAAGGAGGCATCAAGTACCATTTTTTGAGTCTTTGATAGTGCTAATACTTTTGGTAAAATGTATGTGTCCAACTGTTCAGGTAACTTCTTCCAGGTATGTGTAAATAGTAGGACAGACTGATTTTTTAACCTTGGTATGCCAACTGATCTAGAAGGGAAACTGAATCTAAATAAGACATGGAGAGGGATGGGATACTCTAAGCTAAATGAGTAAACGCCCCGCGACCAAACAAGGTAAAGGATAAATCTTCTAAATAGTTTGCTTTTGTTTGGCTACTTTGTTTAATCGTATATAAAGTTTCGAGGGTTATTTAATGCCAAAGCTATTCTTGTTGAAAAACAGTAGCGGTACTATTCAACGTATGACTGGAGGAGATAAGAAAGTTCATACTTTAATTATGGTATGGAAACCAGTCTAGGAGAGGGAAAACTCTGAATTTAAACCCGTTAAACTCCGCATAAAAATTGACTTTGTGTCAGATGCTGCAAGTGCTAATTCGAAAAAGAACATGACAGCGCGACTGGAGTTTGAACTCGCTTACAGCGACGTTGCATCCAGCACGTTAACTGCTACGCAATGAGGAGTCCGAGTTTCAAGTAGCAAATGATAATACTTATAAGCAAGCACTTACATTATTTCACGTAACTATTCTTCATCTAAATAATTTGTACACAATTATATGATTTCAAATTTTTCTATCAAATACTAATAAGTAAGTAAAGTTGGTGTCTTTTGTCGAGGGTAACCCGAAGGTTCCCTTTTCGATAGCTACTAAAGGGTGTAGGAGAGGGTGCTACTCCTTTCTCTGGATTGCTCCACTATACCCTTGATCTTTATTTTATAATGCTGAGTGTCAAGCAAGATAGTATCAAGTACCATTTTTTGAGTCTTTGGTATGACTCGACCTGGGATTGAACCTAGGTCTCCCGGATCATTGGCGAACACTCTAACCATTATTCCAATGTCGACAAATAATTTGTGCATAATTATACGGTTTCAGGTAACTATTCTTATTTAAGGATCGTACCTATCAATTACTAATAATTTTATGCACATGGCATAATGGTTAGAGTGTTCGCCAATGGCCTGTGAGACCTGGGTTCAATCACAGGTCGAGTCGTACCAAAGACTCAAATGCTACTTGATGCTACCTTGCTTAACACTCAACATTATAAGGTAAGTATCAAGGGTAAAGTGGAGCAATCCAAAGAAAGGAGTAGTGCTCTCCCCTACACCTTGGTGTAGTAGCTATCAAAAAGAGAGCCTTCGGGTCACCCTTGACTACGGTTGCCAACTTTACTTTTTTACAATATAGCTTTAGGTATTTATACCTAATAATAATAATTTATAAACATAATCATATGATATCAAGTAAATTAATAGTCGGTAAACAATTATTGCTCCAAATAACGATTCTTAATAAAAAAAAATGATTAATGCACTGCTATATGTTTTCAAGTCTTCCTATTTAATACTAATAATTATTAGCCGAACAAGTTGATCCATTGATATGACGCTAATTGTCACTCTTTCATTGGCATTACTTCTTGCTCAAGGTCACCTCGTGTTGTGTAATAGTTAGCAAGCCAGGCTAGCCAACCTTCATGAGTGAGTTCGATTCTCATTGGGTGCCCCATTCATGCGGCTTTGTGCCACATCTTAGCAAAAAGCTTAGTGAATTACAACTTCAAGCTCCTCTCTGTCTAATAGGTAAGAGTGAAGCTGAAAGTAATGGCAAGAAAAAGATAACAACATACTCCTAAGAATCAAAAATCTGATTGCCCAATTTGTTGGGACTGCAGAATGCACACATTGCACATCTGCATAGGGGTAAGACCCCGCCAATGAGTGTCCTGTAAATGACACTAAACAATCTGATCGTGAGGTTCCAGTAATGCTGGAGCTTTGGGAAATGCAGAGCACCCCTTCATTGCCAGAATGAATGGTAGCACTTGATAGGGCTTTATCTATGGATTAAATCGAACTAAACCTCATACTTATGCTAAACTGAATTGTTTGAATTAGAACTGTTTGACTAAACTGTATAGCTTAAATAGAAATGTTTTTGACAATTAAACTGTACTTAGATTTAAACAGCGTGCTTATGCTAAACTGAATTGTTTGAAATGAAACTGTTTTTGACTTTAAAACTCTACTTACACTAAACTGAATTGTTTAATACGGAACTGTTTTGACTTTTAACTGTGTGTAAACAAAATCTGTACTAATGCTAAACTGAATTAGCTGAATTAGAACTGTTTGGACAATTAAACAATGAACTCATGATAAGCTGAATTGTTTGAAATAGAGCTGACTATTTGCATAAAAATGGATTTGGCGTTGAATAACCTACAAAGGTTGATATACCATAAAACCCAACCAACCAACTAACCAACCAACCAACCACCAAAATCTGAAGTCCTATTACGAGACGCGATTTAGCATCACACGGAACTTCTTATCGGAAGTGCTTGCCTCTCGGCTGGGTGGATTTAGTTGGCATAATCCAGGACCCCACTGACAGAGTGTGCATATTTTATGTAGTTTTATGCTTGTTTGTTTATTCGTTTAATTTTTATTGCACATCAACCCTTGTCGGTTATTTAATCCCAATTCCTGTTCATACATATATATCAAACATATGATTTTTAAACACATCTTATTGGTAAAATTTTTAACCCACCAGAGCACATTTTTTGGGCACACAGTTAAATGGTTTCAATTATTTCTAACACAAATAGTTTTGTTTACTATTTGTCGTTTGTTTGAACACAGATAAATAGTTTCAAGTATAACTATTCAGCACATACAATTTAATTCATCATCTGTCATTTGTTTTCAAACTGTTAAATGTTTATGCATATATCATTTGTCAGGGAATAGTCATTTATTTGAACACAGATAGATAGTTTCAAGTATTGCTATTCAAGACATACAATTTAATTCATCATCTGTCATTTGTTTTCACACAGTTAAATGGTTGTACATATATCATTTGTCGGTAAATTTGTTTTTAAATGAGTCAGAACAAATTTGTTTGCACACAAGTATTGATATCGTTTCAACACAGTTAAATAGTTTCAATTATTGCGATCTAACACTAATTTCTATCTAATATCAATCATTTTTTGGTACACAGTGAAGTGATTACAAGTATTGCTTGATAATAGCAATAATTCTATTTTGCATCGAGGTAAAACGTTTCAAGTATTCTATACTAATAGTTTTATTTGCACACAGTTAAATGCTCCAAGTATTGCTATGTATCACTAACAATTCATTTAGACAAACATTTTTCTACACAGTTAAATAGTCAAAGAGTTTTGTTTCTAACAATTCAACATAAGAGTTTTGTTTGAATACTACTCAAATGTCAGATAGTTCTGTTTGACCCATAGACAGGACCCGATCAAGTGCTCCCACTCCCGGTCAGAGTAGACCTTGAGGCAATGGCAATCAAAGAGTACTCCACATTCCCTAAAGCCCCAGCATTATTGGAGCCTCACCTTCAGATAGATTAGTGACATATACAGGAAACTCGTTAGGGCCGGGGCCTTAGCCCTCTGCAGAGATGCAATCAGTATATTCTACAGCCCTTACCGACTGCCCTGAGCGTAGTTTTAACAACGCTAATATTATAACTACCTCAGTAAGGAGACAGTCTTTTGATTCAGTCTTAATTTGATCTACTCTCTCTCTCTGTCTCTCTCTTTCCCTTTTTCTCTCTCTCTCTCTCTCCAAATCATCCACGAGATATGGTTTTATTCTGGCCGTTAATCATATGTTGACTTTTTTTCTTTTTTTAAAATTTTATTTTGATCCCAAGAAAGGATCACTCCTTTTTTTTTTCTTTTTTTTTGTCGTCCATGTTAGTTTCCTCGAGTGGCTGGTTTGAACATCGAATCTTCTGAAGCATCCAGTCATGACGTATGATTTGTAAAAATTGAGGGTGATTGTTCGAAAATTTTTATCTGCACATTAAAATCATTCTTTTTATATATGATTTTCAGCTTTACTTTTGCTTTCTTAAAATCCTTCACCGAGTTTTTACTCAAGACCTAGCCTGAGGGAAGAGAGTGATTATCAGTAATCTATGTATTTATGTTTTTTACTACCTCTTCAGGGTGATATTTTTTAGTAACGTTGATAGTACTATCCCGAAAAGATGAGTAGATCCACTGTGTACAGCTGTTTGTATTTCATATAGGCTGGGACTGCTAGGTAGCTTGTTAATTTGCTTATTTCTCCGTTTCTTTATCATATCTAAGGTTCCTACTATTACTGGCACGATGGTAGTTTTTAGAAGGCACATTTTTATTTACAATTTCTTTTGTAAGATCTTTGTATTTATTTATTCTATTATGATTCTTAATTAGTGTTATGGGGACATATCCTACCATACCCCAAAGACGGACTCGTCCAACTTAAACATAATCGCCGAGCTTAGCTCGCTTGGAGAAGATAACTTTTCGTTTCTTTCGAGACATTTGACAGACAGACTGCAAGCCGAGAACGGCTAGTACTTCCTTTGTATGACTTCCTTTTTCTGCTAATACAATAACGTTCACCTATCACCCGTTGTTTGAGTTGTTCTTCCACCGGTCTTATCTGAAGACCACAACAATTATATCAATAAGAGGGTATAGATTTCTTTTATAGTCCTTAACCAGTATATCTGATCTATTTCTCTTTATTTTTCTATCAGTTTTGATAGAAAGGTCCCTGGGAATAATGGCTGCTTTGGCTTTTGTTATTGTTTTTTATTGTATTACTCCTTGCAAGTTTTTCACACAAACATTAGCTGATCGTCTTTCACTGGAATTTGAGTGACATCAAGACTCTTCAAGTCTCCAAGGGGTGTCTTCGTTGTGTAATGGTTAAAGAGATAGACTGCAGAATCGTAGTTAGCGAGTTCGAAATCCAGTCGCGCTATTACGTTCGCTTTCGGAAAAATATCCTTGGGAAAGGTATGAACCGTCTTATCCTCCCAACTATGAGTTAAATAGTACCACTACTATTCTCCTAGAAGAATGGCTTTGACATTAAATAGCCTGCAAAGGTTGATATTCCGTTAATAAAAGAAACCAAACCGAACCGGGACTCTTCTCAGTATTCTAGCCGATCTTAACTATACTGTAGTCCGGATGATCTCCGCTCGTTCTCCAATTTCTTACTTTTCAAGTCCTCTTTTCTAAGCTTTAAGGGATCGTTCCGTGCGCACCAATTATAATTGGCATCACCGTCACCTTCATGTTCCATAGCTTTTTAGTTCTCTAGCAAGGTCTAGGTACTTATTTCTCTTTTCGCTTTCTTTTAGTTTCACTCTGTAGTCTGATAGGACAACAAATTCCACTATTCTGTCGGTTCTTTTTTTTATTTTTTGACTATCAAAAAGTCTGGATTTCAAGCTGAGATGAGGTGATCCATTTGTATCAGAATTTTGAGCGTTTCATTCCCCAGGACTGATTCTGGTTTATGCATGCACTGTGGTGTAATGGTTATCGTCGTAGGAAATGGACACGGTGACACGACTTCAAATCCTGAACGAGACCGATTGCATTTCATATAGCACTTGGGAACGGTATGAATCTAATTATTCTCCCTCCAGCTATGGGTAAATAGTAGGGCAAACTAGGTTCTTCAGCCTTGGTGAGGCTACTAGTCTAGGAGAAGGAAAACTCTGAATTAAACCCTGTTAACTCCGCTTAAAAATTGTCCTTGAGTCATATCCTGCCCGAGAGGAGGGGTTGGTAAATATGATTTGTTCGTATAACCAAATTTCAATTTCACGCACAATTCCCAATAGATCACCTTACCCACTCAGTCATGTCAAATTTGCAGCATTCGCTGATCCTATGATCCTATTTACCCAACCCCTTCGCTCGGGCAGAATATGACACAAGGTCAATTTTTTTTAAAGCTGAGTTTAGCAGGTTTGAATTCAGAGTTTTCCTTCTCCTAGACTAGTTGCCTCACCAAGGCTGAAGAACCTAGTCTGCCCTACTATTTACCGATAGCTGGAGGGAGAATAATTGGATTCATACCTTTCCCAAGGGTATTAGTGCTATGTGAAATGCAATCAGTCTTGTCCAGGAATTGAACTCGTATCGCCGTGTCCATATCCTGTGACGATAACAATTACAGCACGGACACCTTCGCTGATCCTACGATTAATCGTTTCGTTTCAATCACTACATAACCTACAATTGCTATTCTGTTGCATCTTATCTACTTTTGCTTTAACACAATTGTTCCTTATGGTATTGTTTTGTTTTGCTTTTAAAAGATATTCAGTTTCTCTTTTAAGGTTGAAATATCTATACAGTTGTTTTTCTTCTCTTTTCTGCTTCATCGGTACTGTAATTCTATTGATCTTTATGTTGCCTGTGCTGTTTCTCGTCGGTGTAATGTCTTTCTTTGCTCTTTTATATATAGTTTTCGAGCCTTCGTTTTGATGCATTATCGCTATCTTCAATGTTGGCGAGCCCTCATCCTCGTCCTTTTGTTAACACATATAGTATGCCTATTTCATCTCTCTCGAATGTAAAGCCTTATGCATAATCATTAGCTTTCTTGCTATCTGCTCGATCGGTTGAAGTTCTTCCCGCGTCCGTTACAAGAATGGTCCCGAGTATCTTACATGAAGGACAGACCAGATGTATATCACTTTGATGGGATTTCTGCGAGAGAGTTTGGGTTCAAGAGGTTTTCTTTTTCGACTGAAATACTTTTTTGAATTTTTTTTTTTTTTTTCATCTTTACTTGTTTGATGGTCTCCGCTTCCAATATTGGTTTGTACAAGTACGTTTCCTTTTCTCCGAGCGTTCTGATTCTTTTACTATTATTATTATTATTATTATTATTGCTGTTGTTTCTTGCACGTTTTACAAACCAACATTAGCTGGTGGTCTTTCACTGGAGTATGAGTGACAGCAGACCTCTTTCCAGGACTCTCCTAAGTATCAGTAGTAGATGCACAATATTCTCTGGGATTTTGATATACAAACAGATCACCTATTTCTGACTAGAATTCCAGACCTAATGATAGTTAACAAAAAAAAAGTGAGAGAACCAGCTAAATAATGGACTTTGCCGTCTTGGCGGACCACAGCATGATAATCGAAGAAAGCGAAAAGAAAGATAAGTACTTATACTTTGCCTGAGAACTAAAAAAAGTTATGGAATATAAAGGTGACGGTGATGCCAATTGTAATTGGTGCACTTGGAAAGGTCTCCAAAGGCTTGGTAAAGAAACTGGATGATATAGAAATCAAAAGACTAGCAGAGACCATCCAGACTACAGAATTGATAAGATCAGCCAGAATACTGAAATGAGTCCTGAAGATTTGAGAAGACTTGCTGTCACTCAGACTTCAGTGAAAGACCATCAGTTGACGATGGTGTGAAAAACTCGAATAATATTAATACTGGGACTAGAGTACTTCGAATTAAGAGAACGAATAAGGACTATCAGCCAGAATACTGCGAAGAGTCCAGGAGACTTGAGGAGACTTGCTGTCACTCAGACTCCAGTGAAAGATCATCAGCTGACGATGGTGTGTAGAACTCTCGAAAGAGTAAAATACAAGAGTAGGTTATAAAAAGAAAGTGATGAAGCAAATGCTATAAACTAGCACAAAAGGAGTACAAGACCAGGCATGACCTGCTGGGGAAGGTGATCCACTGGGAATTGTGCAAAAAATCAAAATTTGACAATACAACCAGATAGTATTTGTACTAACCAGAATCCGTCCTTGAGAATGAGATTCATTAAATTCTCTGAATTTTGACATACAAATGGATCATCTAAATCTCGGTTAGAAAACATGGGCTACTATCAATTAACAAGAAAAAAGAATTTACCGTCAAGAGTAAAAATAAAAGAAACTGGAAAGATCGACAAATACTTCGACCTTGCCAGAGAACTAAAAAAAAAAAAAAAAACTTGTGGAACATGAGGGTGAAGTTGGTGTTCTTGGGACTGTCCTTAAGAACTTTGAAAACGGACTGGAGGAACTATTCCAAGCAAGTACAAAAAACACTCAATTTTTACGTAAAGTAATTTTCTTGCTTTACCTCAAGTGAAAAACTTGGTAAAGGACTGTATAACAAATGAAATCAAGAAAAATTAACAAATAATAATAAATAAATAAATTGTTTCGTTTCTATAATGTACTGATAAAAATATTCGAAATTGATCAATTCGCAAGACGCTTATAATAACTTGAATGAGTTATTTCCCTTGGACCTCTTAATTTTCAATGTACATCGTTCGATTTTTAAGGTTAATACTGATAAAAGTTCAACCTTTATAATATATTTAGTTTTTATTTTGTTATTCTATGCAGTCACATTTGAGTACTCCTAAATATTTTATAACGGCCCTGCGTAGGTAATAACATAATTGTCTTGTTATTTAGTAAATCGATTCAATTTGTTGACGCCAGCTTTACTCATTGTCTAATTAATGATTCGCATTTACTTATCTTAAATTCTGTGATGTATGATATATTTGTATAAACCAGGATTTCTTAAACATTTTACTTGATCCAACCCTTGTAAGCAAGTTTAATTTCCGTTCACATCCTGATAAATTAACTAAATATTGAACAATGGAATATAACTAATTTACCATTGTTTAATACAATATACGCGAGAAGAGATACAGTAAGCTATGAATGCAAGCGCACCTTTAATTCTTGAATTATTTTTCTAATGGGAACAATGAGTTTGGTGGGCACTGAGGAGATCACAAAGCAGAGGGTCGTGAGTTTGAGTCACAAATCACCATGTTCTATGTTCAAAGTGCTTCTCCGTTTTCTTAGTAAACAATCCATATGGCAAAACCCAGATTCCACTTACCCTGTTGGTAATGCACCTACTGCTTCTCTGCAGAGGGGTAAGACACCCCCACAACAAACGAGTGTCCTGTATAGGACACAAAACAATCTGATGGTAAAGCTGTAGCTTTGGGGAATGCGGAGTAGCCCTTCATTGCTATCGCTCCCTGGTTCACTCTGACCCGGAGTGGTAGCACCTGATAGGGTCCTATCAATGGGTCAAATAGAACTAAACTGCTTACTAATGCTAAACTGACTTTGTTGAAATAGAAATGTTTTGACATTTAAACTGCGTACTCATGCTAAACTGAATTGTTTGAAATAAAACTGTTTTGACATTTAACTCTGTGCGGACAAAATTATAGATACGAAACTGAATTGTTTGAATTGGAACTCTTTGACTAAACTGAATATCTTGTAAAAGAAATGTTTTTTTACAATTAAATTATTTACTCATGCTAAACTGAATTGTCTGAAATAGAACTGACTTTGTATAAAAATGGATTTGTCGTTAAATAATCTACGAAGGTTGATATGCCATAAAACCCACATACAAACAACCAAACAACCAACTGAATTCCACTATACACGAACTTAGAAAACTTAGTAAAACGGGTTTAACAGTTGCACAAAACTTGAGATATTTTGCTAAAGTTTTTCGTTTATCCAGTCATATTCAATTTAGATGCTAACACAGATTTCACTTCAAAATCGAAAGTCATTTCAATAAATTCTTTTTCTTAAAAGGTATCTTGATTTTCACTAAATTTGCACCTCCCGCTTCAACATCACTCGTTCATTCGTATGTTTTGAACAGGACGTATATGAATGAAGCATTGTTTGTATACAATCACACTCAGTCAAGCATTCTGCTAAAGGTGTGATATCTGGAAACTAGTGTACATAACTTTTGTTCTCTTGTTCTAAAGGGGTTTATTTATATGTTATATAACCTACCGGGGAGCAGTAATTAGTATGCATCATTCCTCATAAATACTTTGGATGCTATTGTGATGTGGTGATTTATGCTGACTAATTTGTAACCACTAGCAGTGGGCACCTTCCTCACGTTGCTGGCGAGTAGAGAATTTGTTAATGTTATAAAGATTTTTATTTCATTTACAACCTCCGTGTTGGTTATTTCTCATTCAGTAACCTTTTTATTAGGTAACAACATTAGGCAAATTAGTAAATTCATTCCCTGAGAAACCTTATGTTTTTATTCTGCCTGAAACCATTTTATTTACACCGACAGGTCTATATGAACAACTTTCAGAAGCCCTGGTGTAAACGTAAATCGTTTGCACAGTTCCTAAGGAATGTCTCTAGCTACTGTGTCGTACCTATTTCATACTTTTTTCTGGATGAGTTTGCTATATTCACTATTCTTTACGGCTCTATCTATACAGAGTTAACATAAATTATTTTATGGGACTTCACAGTCTCATTTTGGTGTTATTTGTCCAGGTAGACAAGTTCTATGCGACAAAGATTCCGTCTCTTTCTTCATATGCACTTTTCACAAATATGTTAACGATTTACTTTCTCTCCATTTAAATTATTCTCAGAGAATTTTCTTTCCTTGTTTTTGTCACTGTTGTATTCTTTTTTATTGAATTTCAAACAGCATTGTTTTAAGTTTTTCATAATATTTTCACTGCATTATTATACCTATACGAAACACTACTGCATAGTTTGGAACAAGCAGCCGCTGGCATAGGCCTCTGTTAATGCACACAAAACGGAATATATGTGCTATAATCAAACGGGAGACATCTCCACTCTAGACGGAACCCCGCTTAAACTAGTAGACAAATTCACTTACCTAGGAAGCAGCGTCTCATCAACCGAAAAGGACATCGACACGAGGTTAACGAAAGCATGGACAGCTATCAATAGGCTATCGATTATATGGAAATCAGACCTAACCGATAAAATGAAATGCAGTTTCTTCCAGGCAGCGGTCGTATCGATACTGCTATACGGGTGCACCACATGGACGCTAACAAAACAGCTGGAGAAGAAGCTAGACGGCAATTACACAAGAATGCTGCGTGCAATCTTGAACAAGTCCTGACGACAACACCCCACAAGACACCAACTGTACGGCCACCTGCCTCCTATTACGAAAACTATTCAAGTTAGACGAACCAGGCATGCAGGACACTGCTGGAGAAGCAGGGACGAACTCATAAGAGATGTACTCTTATGGACCCCCACACATGGCCGTGCAAAAGCAGGACGACCAGCACGAACATACATTCAGCAGCTGTGTGAGGATACGGGATGCTGTCTTGAGGACCTGCCTAGGGCGATGAACGATAGGGAGGAGTGGCGAGAGAGGGTCAGGGATATCCGTGCTACCAGCGCGACATGATGATGACGATGATGATGATTATACCTATTTATCAGTCTCATTTTGACTGTTTTTACACAATCTTCAATGCAAATGAATCTTCTGCTACTTTCTAATGAAATTGATACTTTTTGAGTGTAATCTCTTTGTGTTTCTTATGTTTTTATCTTTTTTTTTTTTTTGCCAGTGAATAAAATAATAATAGATATACAACAAAATTATTTTTCCTAGCTGAACACTGGTAGACTCGTTAATGGTTCTCATTCCAGAGATAGATTCGCTAATGGTTTTAATTCTACTGGTAGACTCTTGAATTGTTCTCAATCTACTGATAGACCAATAAATGATTCTCGTTCCCCTGGTAGACCCCTAAATCGTTTACATTCCTCAGTTAGACTCGTTAATGGTTCTCATTCCTTTTGTTGATCGGTAAACGGTTATCCTTCCATTGCTAGAATCGTAAATAATCTTAATTCATCTGATAGACCCGTAAATAGTTCTCATTCCAGTGGTAGAGCTATAAATGGTTCCCATTCCTATGGTAGATCTGTAGATAGTTCTCATTTCTCTGGTAGACCTGTAAGTAATTTTCATTCCACTAGTAGACCCATAAATAGTTCTCATTCCTTTAGCTGACCATTCTCATTCCACCGTACTCGGCTTCGTTAAGAACGTCATTACAACAAGAATTTATCATTGATGTAGATTCTAAAACCTAAAAATAAAGGGCACTTTGGACTGTGGCAGCAGAATTCACCGACTGCTTCTCTGCTGATGGGTAAGACTCTTCCAACGAGTGTTCTGGATATGATACTTAACAATCTGATGGTGAGGCTCCAGTAATGCAGGAGCTTTGGGGAATGCAGAGTATCTCTTTATTGACATTGTTCCTGGCCCAGAGTGGTAACACCTTATAGGATCTTGTCTATGGGTTAAATAGAACTAAACTGTGTTTTTTTTATGCTAAACTGAATTGTTTGAAATAGAACTGTTTATATATATAAATAGATTTGGCATTAAATAACCTACAAACGTTGATATGCCAAAACAAACTAAAAACTAAACTAAAAATGAAATTCGAGATATAGAAAATTGTAAGAAAGCTGAAGCATTTTCTTGGGATCCGACATCAAAGAATTGATGTCAGACGTCAAGTTCAGCGTTAAACTAAATTCATTTAAGCTGGTGGTATAGGACTCATTCATTATAACTGTATAGACCTTTCTTGGGTTTTACAGAGTTGAAATTTATGCTGATTTGATAAACAAAAAGTAACCAGTGCAACAAAAAAATGATATCGCGTTCTTATCGCAAATTTTTTGCACCTAATCTATACAAGACAAATAACGAGTGTGGAGAAAGATTCCACCCAGACATTTCTGTGATGGAAACTAGATATTGTTGTGGCCTTGTTAGGGGGTAGAAATAAAGACATAAAGGAATTGAATTAAACAATATATAAACAAAAACAGTTATACAAACATATACAAATGAGAGGGTTACCAGCGAGACTTTTTCGGTCTGACTGTCAAGGCTGTCTCTTGGAATATTGACTTCTGCCTAAGTGCAGTACCTGCTGCTGTTTATAGCTGTGAGAGTTTATATGTGCATGGGTAAATTACCATAACAGATATCAAGCGCGTTTCAACCCAAATATGACAGGTGATAACTATTGGTTTCTCTAGCAGGAGATCAGCTCCTCACATATGCACAGGATGAAATACCTCCAGCTTCTTTTAATCTAATTGACCGATGCTTAAACTAAATCAATTGCAGGCATGTATTTTGTTGTTTGATAAGAAACTTTCTTTCATATTTTTCCATCTTAGTTTTTTAAACTGATGTTATATAAGAAATATGGTGTGAATATCAGAATATGATGTGATAAAGTATTTTTTGGGTTTGAGAACTTAAGTTTGTTTTCCACTGTAACGACATACGATAATATGACGTAGATTATCATGGTATATATAATATCTAAATGAGTTTGACTTGAAAATATGACACGATACTTAAATTTCTATTCGTTGGTTTGGTTTAGTTTGGTTTTATGGCATATCGACTATTTTAGGTTATCCGTTGCCAAATTCATTTTTACGCATGAAAACAGTTTTATTTCTAACAATTCAGCTCAGCATAAGCAGATTTTTTTTGTTTACACACAGTAAATTTCAAAAACAGTTCTATTTCAAACAATGCAGTTGAGCATCAGGACAAAGTTTACTTCTATTTGACCCATAGATAGGACCCTATCAGGTGCTACCATTCCGGGCCAGAATTGATCTGGGAGCGATTGTAATAAAGAGGTACTCCGTATTCCCCAAAGATACAGCATTACTGCAAACTCACCCTCAGATTGTTTAGTGTCATATCCAAGACGTCTGTTGGGTGGGGTCTCATCCGATTGCAGAGAAGCAGTCTGTATATTCTGGGCCGAAATTCCTTATCGGATTTGAACTCAAGTTTCTGAATTCAATAAAGAAGACGAAAAGTTATTTTTTGAGTGTAATATTTTTGTGTTGTCTGTGAGATGAAGAGAGTTATGTACAATCATTCTTTTTTAGTTTGTCGTCGATTGAGGTGTGTTTTGTTGCGTTTTCCATATTTGGAGCCAACTCTATGGACGAAAGATTTCGGTTATCTGATTATTCTAACTCTAGATAGAACTATTTTGTCTCATATCTTTGAGTTATTCTTTCTTTTCAAGTCTCCCGGACTCGTCTCAGGATTCTGCCTGTTCTTAGTAATACTGTCGTTTGGATAGTCTCTACCCATCCGCCGACTTCTAAGTCCTCCAGGCCTTTTAATAACCCTTTAGTTATTGTGCCTAACGCACCAATCACAATTAGTACAATCGTTACTTTCATGTTCCACAGCTTTTTCAATTCTCTTGCAAGTTTGAGGTACTTATCCTTCTTTTCATTTTTCTTCAGATTTATTCTGTAGTCCGCCGAGACAGCAAAGTCGACAATTTTACAAATTCACATTTTTGTTGATTATTATAAAGTCTGGTCTTCTGGCCAGGATTAGTTGATCCGTTTGTATGTTAAAGTCCCATAGGAGTTTATGCGTGTCAATTTCTAGGACAGGGGCTGGGTTGTGCATATACCATTTGTTTGTGTGGCCGAATTGAAATTTCCTGCACATTTCCCTGTGGATCCCCTTGCCGACCCAGTCGTGTCTCGCCTTATACTCTTTCTGCGCTAGTTTGCTACATTCGCTTGTTATGTGATTGATCGTTTCGTCTCTGTCACCGCATAGCCTACATTTACTGTTTTGTTGCGTCTTATCTATTCTCGCTTTGATATGATTGGTTCTTATGGCGTTGTCCTGTGCTGTGATTCCGTTTCTCTCTTAAGGTTTCCTTTTCTTAGCCATGTCCAGATTTTCTGATCTGAGATGTTGTTTATTAGACGTTTAAAGCGGCCATAGAGTTGTTTTTCCTCCCATTTTTGTTTACTAGTTGTTGTCATTCTTTCGTCCATCGTGTTGTACGTATCGTTTCTGATGGTTGTAAATAGTCCTCGTTCGTGTTTTTCTATGTAGTCTTCGAGTCGTTGTATCAATGCGTCAACAGGGTCTTCGATGCTGGCAAGTCCCCTTTCTCCCTCTTTAGATACATATAGTCTTTTAACGTCGTCTCTGGGGTGGAATGCCTTATATTATTATTATTATTATTATTATTATACTCTTTTACAGTTTTTCACATCAGCGTCAGTTGATGGTTTTTCACTGGAGTTTGAGTCTTCGCTCGTCTGCCAACTTCCAAATCCTCCAGGCTCTTTAATAATCCTTTAGTTGCTGTGCCAAAAGCACCAATCACAATTGGTACAATCGTCACTTTCATGTTCCATAGTTTTTTCAATTCTCTAGCAAGGTCGAGGTACTTATCCTTTTCACATTCTATCAGTTTTATTCTGTGATCAACCGGAACAGCAAAGTCGACAATTTTGAAAGTTCTGTTTTTTTTTTTTTTGTTGATTATTATAAGGTAAAATCTTCTGGCCGAGATTAGGTGATCCGTTTGTATTATTATTATTTTTTTTTTTTGTGGGTTTTTCACATCAGCGTTAATTAGTGGCCTTTTATTGGATTCTAAGTGACAACAAGCCTCCTCGACAATGCTGCAGTTTGGATGGTCACTGCTCTTCATCCGATTTCCAACTCTTCCAGCCCCATCATAAAACCTTTTGGGATTGTTCCGAGCGTGCCAATTGCAATTGGTATCACCGTCATTCTCATGCTCTTTTTAGTTCTCTGGCAAGATCAAAGTGATTGTCTCTCTTTTTCTTTTCTTGTATTTTCACTAAGTTGTCCGTCACATGACTGTCATTATTTTACTCTTTTGAGAGTGTTTTTTTTTTCACTAGAATTAACTGATGGTTTTTCACTAGAGTTTAAGTGACTACAAGTCTCCTCAAGTCTCCAGGACTCTTCCCACTATTCTGGCTGATATTAATAATGATGTAGTTTGGATTGTCTTCACTCGTTCTGTCCTTTCCAAGTCTTCCAGTCCTTGTACCAATTCTTTGGTGACTGTATTGAGAGCCCCAATTACAATCAGTATCACCATCACTTTTATGTTCCATAGTTTTTTTTAGTTCTCTAGCAAGGTCCAGGTACTTATCTCTCTTTTTGATTTCTTTCAGTTTTACACTGTGGTCAGCCGGAACTGCAAAGTTCACTATTCGGCAGGTTCTCTTTTTTTTTGTTGACTATCACTAGGTTTGGTAATCTGGCCGAATTTAGGTGATCCGTTTGTATCCCAAAATCTCAGAAGATTTTCTGCGTGTCATTTTCTAGGATGGATTCTGGGTTGTGTATATACCATTTGTTTGAATGGGCAAATCTAAACTGTTTGCACAATTCCTTGAGGATCACCCTCCCCACCCAGTTGTGTCTAGTCTTATACTCTTTTTGCACTTATTTACTGTATTCGATTATTATTATTATTATTATTATTCGTTGTGAATTTTTCACATCAGTTCTAAATTATGGTTTTTCAATGGAGGTTGAGTGACAGCAAGTCTTATCAGATCTCCACGACTCTCGTGAGTATTCCAGATGATTTTCAATGGAGCTTGAGTGACAGCAAGTCTTATCAGATCTCCATGACTCTCGTAAGTATTCCAGATGATTTTCGCAATTATGATTTTTACTCCTTCCGAATTTTGAGCCGGTTTGCAAAATATTAACTTACATGCATGAATGAGACTCAGATCATTACATGAACAATGTCAGCAGTAAATGTGATCTGGCCAACAACTTTTCTGCAAAGGATGTCCCCTTGACGTAATGGCTAAATTGCTGGACTCCGACCTCGTAGTAAGCGAGTTCAAACTCCACTCACGCTATTACGTTCACTTTTGAACTAATACCCTCAGGAAAGGCTTGAACACGCTTATCTCTCCAGTTATTGATTGAATTGAATCTCAGCCCTTTTTCTACAAACACGGCTTTCGCATTACATAATCCACAAAGGTTGATATACCATTAAAGAAAGAAGCCTAACCAAACCGAACTTTTCAGTCTCATCATCTAAAAATAAAATCTCAAGATATTTTTAAAAGAAACGTGTGATTTAACAGTGTTTTTCTGCTTCATAAACAATTTTCAGGGGACAAATATATACCATTTTATGATTGCCGTCTTTTTTTTTTTTTTAATATAATTATCACTAAAGGCAAATGTTGCGCCTTTTAAGCAAATTCGTTGAAAGCAGATGACAAGGCGGCCATCTTTTAAATTAACATTACAAACCAGAAGCAAAAAACCTAATTGTTCTTTAGAATAAAGGTCGGTACTGATTGAACGAATAACACCCAGTAGAGCATGTGTCAAACAAAAAAGAAGTTATCTTTCTAACTGAATCAAATAAATAATAAAGGAAGCGACAGAGCGAAGATGAAGGTGAACTGCGAAAAGCAACGTTACATTAAAATTAGTGACGGGCTTTTAGTTGGTAGTCGAGGTGACATGTCATCGGCTATTAAGTAACCTTAATGGTGATTTTAGCATGCAATCCGGGGTGTTGGATTTAGAAAGAATTGTATCAGCCGGAGAGAGCGATCTCACCAATTCTGGTCCTTCTTTTTAGATGAAAGATAAATTCGCCTCCGAGATCCGGTCTTTCGTTCTTTAGTCGACGTTTTGTCGAACGGATGGTTATGAAAACAGAATGATGGTATTGGCGTGGAGACGGAGTAAGGGATCACGAGACGCTTATTAGTGATATAATTAATATTGGTGTGTTTTCAAATTTGGCCCTTAATGGTAAATTCTCTCCCCCGCTCTCTCTCTCTCTCTCTCTCTCTTCTTCTTCTTCTTCTTTCCAGTGTGATTTTTTTGTTATCAGACCCCTTCCCATTAAGGATTAGTTCATAAATGCAATCAACCTTTATGCTTTTACACTGCACCAATCAATAGAAGTTTAAAGATATAAGAAAGCAATTTACTCCCTGTGCAAGCCCGCTGATAGCTAATGAGTACAATACGGGAAATTGTGCTCAGGGTTACAAATCTGGGAATATTTGGCTAAAATTGATTTTTGGTTTGAAAATCCTTCCTCGATTTTTTTTTTTTTTTTTGCTTTTTTTATTTATAAAACTCTAATCATCAAAGAATAATTTACTGACACAAATAGGAAATTATTTTTGGTACCTTGCGTGGTATAAAGGTTAACGAGTTTCGGCATTGTGCCATAACTCAGCAAAGCTGAGTAAATAATATTTAAATTTTTAATTCATAAACATAGTTTATACTAGTTTCTTAAATTTTTTAAAAAAGCTATCAAATTTTTATATTGATTCATAAAATTTACCACTGGCCTAAAATAACGTTATTTACATATTCAGATATGTATTTTTGTTCTATCTATCTATCTATCTATCTATCTATCTATCTATCTATCTCAATCTGTTTGTATCTATCCACATATCTAGCTCAGTATACCATTATCTCTCACTCTCTTTCTCTCTGTCACTATATATATATATATATAAACTATCCGGTCAGCGCCCAAAGACAGTGGGTGTGGATTATTTTTTTTATAGAATACATGAAGAATATCATATAAATCTATGTGAGTGCCCAATGTGTGGCTATTGT
The DNA here is from genome assembly GCA_963585895.1 of Sepioteuthis lessoniana. Classification (NCBI taxonomy): domain Eukaryota; kingdom Metazoa; phylum Mollusca; class Cephalopoda; order Myopsida; family Loliginidae; genus Sepioteuthis; species Sepioteuthis lessoniana. The sequence continues at coordinate 30,150 of CAUZXS010000217.1, forward strand.
TAATCCCTTATTCATTGGCTGTGATATATCAAAATTCATATTCAGAGCGTATATAGTGTAATCAGATAGAAACTCAAACTTGGTTAATTCGTCATTATAAATTCATTTCGGCGGAAAATATTACTATACTCTCCGTCTCGTCAGATGACTTTTTACGTGCTTTTCTCGCAGTTGAGGACAGCAAATGTGAAATTACAGTTCGAACTGTAATTCCACATTTACTGTTCTGTAATTGCGAGAAAAGCATGTAAAAAGTCATCTGACGAGACGGAGAGTATAGTAATATTTTCCGCCGAAATGAATTTATAATGACGAATTAACCAAGTTTGAGTTTCGATCTGATTACATTATATATATATATATATATATATATATATATATATATATATATATATATATATATATACACCAGCCTTTTATTTCTTTTCAATGCATCTATATCAGTCAGTTCATATCTATCTATCTATCTTGTATGGTAAAAGTTAAAAAAGCAAATAATATTGTTTATTGAGCCTCAAAAATCTTACAGGCTTTGAAACACGAAATATTTTTTATTAAGTTACCAAATTACTATATTTAGTATATTCTCATAAAACTAAAATTTTATTTCATGCTTATATCATACTTATAAGACAAATTTGAAACTTCCAAAAGTGTTATTGATTTATTGGATGCATAACTAAGTTATAAAGATTTATTTCTAAGAAGAAAATCAAGCTGACCACGTGCGGCACTTGATTTGGCCGGAGTGGAGAAGGGAGAAGTAATCACAGACAGTGTGGCACCAAAAATTGACTTCCTCCTTTTGTCAAACTGCTATCTGACCCTCAGGACGAATGCGGGGACCGAACTGATCGCACGAAAGCTAGCAGATGGGTTTCGTCACACTCTTCATGAATGGAGCTCCTCAAGAAATATAAGTAAAAATAAATGAAAGTCAACTACTTAAGTTCTACCCAGAACATTCAACTGAAAGAAAATTCAACCAAGAATTCTGCGGAAAAGAACCTTAAAGAAGACTCAAAATTTAATGAACTCTGAAACTTTTCGATAAAGCAAAAACAAAACAAAAAAAAAGAAAAATACTCAAATTCAAAGAACTTTGTTTCCTGGACACTCTCAGATAAGTTTCCCGCAAATTGCACAAAGATTGCAACACTTGATCTTTTATATCCCTTTCGTTCTTGTTTCTTTGCATAAAATTACTTTTGAAAAACTTGTCTGTGTTATCTTTTCGAACCAGTATCCGAACTAGAAAACTGAGGAACTTACTGTTTAAACTTACTGTTTAAATTTACTAGTTAATTACCGTTAATGGCACACTAAAAACATTACCCAGTTAAATGGCACACTAAAAACATTACCCAGTTAAAAATTACCGTTAATGGCACACTAAAAACATTACCCAGTTAAATACTAAACTTGGTTTTAGTGTCTCTCACTTCATATCAAATTTTATTCCCCCTTAAGCTTTCCTTATATTGAAATTTTTATCACTATTAATTTTTTTAAAGTTTCTATTATCCCACAGTATTCACTTGATTGTTTTAAAACTTTTCTGCTAACTTAAAAAAAATTTGAAAGAATCAGAATTCCATTGCTGAGCGATAGCGCCCCGGAGAAATTCTAAGTAAGCCAAGAATCGAGCTGGATTTGATCGCAAAACAAAAACTTTAAGAAACATGCTCAAGGTTTGTTTTCATACCCTGTCTGGTGGCAAAAGTTACTGGTGGCGTCAGGGGTGGCAGTAACGCCTTAGTCACCGATATTGTGGGATCAATCCTGGTTGGCGGCTGATAAGGACAGAGTATCGCACGTGGTTTCACACGGTGTATGATAAAAGTTCAATTGCAAGAGTCTCTGGGAAGTCAGATGACTTCGGAAAGACGAAGTAACCTTCTAGGAAGTATTTTTTTTTATGATCATGATTCCTACAAATAAACTCCTAATAAAAAAAATAAATAACGAACTAATTATCTAAAGTTTATCATTAATTCCTAAGACCACTCCTTTGAATTTCTTTTCAAACTTATTTTCCTTAACTTGATTCGGTATTAAATGAATGCTGAGGTTGATATGCCGTAAAACAAAAGAAACAAAACAAACAAGCAAGAAAGTTGGAGTGACATCTTGAAAAGACAAGAAGCTAAATCGAATAGTGAAAAGCACAACAGACACTTTGTATGATAAAAATAAAAATAATGTTTATAATGCTTGTTTTATTAATTTTTTTTATTAAATTTATTAAATAATACTTGTTTTATTAAATTCTAAATTTTATATTAGATAACAATAATCCTAAATTTAAATGAATGAATGTGAATTACAGAGACTGTTTCCATACCCGTGATAACATCAAAATGGCTTACATCTTGTTGAATTTTAATACATATGATCAACGTCCAATGTGTCCTAACTAATGACTTTTATTAGTCATGGGATATCTAATGATTTTAAAGATCAGATTTTGATATGTCATTTTTAAGGTCATTGTATTACGTTCATCTATATAAGAAATAGTTTTGTGTATAACCTTCGTAAGAAAGCTAAAAAGTTATTTTGATTTTACAAAGTTTTAATGAAGGGGTTTAAAATTGCAATGTAAATTGATGTTTCGGCTTTTTGATTACCTGCGAAAAATATGTATTTTCCACAGACGAGAGCAGTCGTAAACAGATACGAAATTAGAAATTGTTCTTGTGGTGACTATATGGAAAATAAAAACACCCACACATCCACATAAAATTATATGTTTAACGGTATTCATTTTCATATAGGACCATTGCAGTTCTATCAGTTGAAGTATTATATGCATAAATCTGAAACCAAAATTAATCTGAGTCTTTTTTATGGTTTCAAATTGGTTTGATTTCTTTGTTTAATGGCATATCAACCTTCGTGTGTTATTTAATGTCAACGCTATCTTCGTAAAAGAACAATAGTGGTATTATCTAACTCATCCCACGGGGAATAAAGAGTTAATTCTTTTACCAAAGGTATTTGTCCGAAAGTGAATGCAAAAGAACGATTGTATTTCGAACGCGCTAACCACGATCTTACAGTGTAGCACGTCAGCCACTACGTCAAGGATGCTACCATAAATGCAAATTAAAACCTTATTTTGAAAACAAAATATCATAGAAAAGCACGGATATGACAGCCAGCATTTGATAAGAATTATCAAATTTATAAATATAATTATAATAATCATCTCTAATTATCATTTTTGATCAAATCAATAATCGTAATTATAGATTTCATAAAGAATAATAATCATTATAGAAAACTACTCCTACTAGAATATATCAAAGAAAAATAAAATGTAGAAGATTGATGGTACCCGTGGTGTAATGGTTATCGTCGTAAGAAAAATGGACACGGCGACACGAGTTCAAATCTTGGACGAGACTGATTGCATTTCACATAGCACTAATACCCTTGGGGAAGGTATGTATCCAATTATTCTCCCTCCAGCTATGGGTAAATAGTAGGGCAGACTGAATTCTTCAGCCTTGGTGAGGTAACTAGTCTAGGAGAAGGAAAACTCTGAATTCAAACCTGTAAAACTCCGCTTAAAAATTGACCTTGTGTCATATCCTGCCCGAGCGGAGGGGTTTGGTAAATAGGAAGAGATTGATGGTGATTTTAATTACCAAGATAATTACTATAATTACTTGCTATGACTATCTGATCGATAATTACATTTATCCATCTGAAAAAAGACCAGTAAACTGGGGTAGTAGAATGCAACGACTACAACTCTCCTGAATTATAAAACCTCCACCTCAACAAGTATCCTCGATTAGATACTAAACAATCTGATGGTGAGGCTCCAGTGATGACGGAGCTTTGGGGAATGCGGAGTACCCTTTCATTGACATAGCTCCCAGATCTACTCTGACCTGGAGTAGTAGCACCTGATAGGGTCTTATCTATGGGTCAAATAGAACTGTTTGATATTTAAACTGTGTGCAAACAAATGAATTATGCTAAATTGAATTATTAGAAATAGAACTGTTTTAATCATGTAACTGTGTGTAAACAAATTATAAATGTTTAACTGAATTGTTACTTATACATAGGAATACTTAGAACAATTTGATAGTTTGTAAATGAATTAATAGTGTTCACTGAAATAGTGTTAGGTAGCCATAATTTTAAGGGGATGTCCTCGTGGTGTAATGGTTAAAGCGATGGACTGCGGAATCGTAGTACGCAAGTTCGAACTCCAGTCGCGCTATTATGTTCACTTACGAGCAAGGTAGGAACCTCCTTAACCTAGGGGTTAATAGTACCGCTACTGTTCTTCTAAGAGAATGGCTTTGGTATTAAATAACCCCACAAAGGTTGATATGCCATTAAAAGAAACCAAACCAAACCAACCCATAATTTCAAAGACTTAACTGTTTGCAAGCAAATTATGAAAATTGAATAGAATTACTAATGTTAGAAAACGATGTTTGTAACGATTTAACTGGGTAGAAAACCTTGCGATACTTAATTGTGTCCAAAACAATTCTAACTTATTCAAGAATAAAATTACCTACAAACTAATCGCTTACAAATCATAAATGTACAACCATTTGAAAGTGAGCAAACAAATGACTGATGTTAAATTAAATTGTCACAGTTACATAACAATAATTAAACCCATTTAACTTTGTGCAATCAAACAATTAATAGTAAATCGAATTATTTGTGTTAGATAGAAATACTTGAAACTGTTTATCAATGTGCCAAAAAATCAGCTCAGGTACGTTTAAAATTATCTACAAAATATGTTTACAACTCACACATGTTTGATGTATATGTATAAATAGGATTTGGCATTACATAACCAACAAGGGTTGATATGCCATAAAACCCGAGCAAACAAACCAAAAAAACAACCAGAAAGGTGAATTTAATACATATATAAAAAGACAGTGGTCAAGCACTGTTGACTACTTGTTTACACAATTCTAACTTAAATATACACCCTCTATCAATGATATCAAGCACTCTTTATTTATAAACATAGCTAACGGCAATATATATATATATATATATATATATATATATATATATATATATATATATATATATTTCAAGTAAATAAATAAATGAGCATCTATATATATATATATATATATATATATATATATATATATATATATATATGTATATATATAGTGAATGCATGTGTGGTTGTATGAGTATATGCGTATCTCCATTGTTTTGTGTTTGTAAATGTGACTAATAGACTTGTTCTATCATTTAGTATCATCTTCCCTTTATAATAATCTTATGCACAATCAATATTATATTTCAAGCGTATTGATGGATTATAATACTTACCTTGAATATAATTACAATATATACTAATCTACAATTAATTTATAAGAAACCTGAAGGCAGAAGGATATTCTAAAGACAGTATTTAACCCATTGAACTCGAAAACCAGACAAATCTGACGGAACGATTTTTTTCTTTTACTAAATACCATAATCCCGGTTTCTAGGGCTAACAGAGATTTCATCAGATAAACGTCATTATATGAAGGCTTTTCGGTGCCCTTCTTTAAATGTAATGATAGGATAGTTTTTAGCAAAGATTAGAAATATGAAAGCATTTAGTGTCATGATTTTATAGTAGTCATTGTTGTTATTGTAGATGGGGGGGGGGCGTAAGCGAACGAATTTAGGGATTTCGGATACAAATCAAGTGGGGTAAAGTATCAAAGTATTACAACAAACTTACCGCCATGGAAACGTAGTTGCCAGCCGTCGGTGCACGACATGAAGTTACATTCTGACCACCGCATATCTGAAATGAAATTATTTGAAGATAAAAGATGCTGTTGGAAAAGGTAGATTTTACTAGCATAATATTCTTTATAGTTGTATGAGTGTTTTTTGTCCTTGGAACCAACTCTATCAGGCAAATTATGATTTGCATATAAACACTTGTATTTTCTTAGAAAGAAAGAAAGAAAGAAAGAAAGAAAGAACTCGGATGAACCATGAGAAGAAAAGAAAAGAAAGAAAGAAAGAAAGAAAGAAAGAACTCGGACGAACACTGAAAGAAAGAAAGAAAGAAAGAAAGAAAGAACTCGGATGAATCATGAGAAGAAAGAAAGAAAGAAAGAAAGAAAGAAAGAAAGAAAGAAAGAACTCGGATGAACCATGAGAAGAAAGAAAGAAAGAAAGAAAGAAAGAAAGAAAGAAAGAACTCGGATGAATCATGAGAAGAAAGAAAGAAAGAAAGAAAGAAAGAAAGAAAGAAAGAAAGAAAGAAAGAAAGAAAGAAAGAACTCGGATGAATCATGAGAAGAAAGAAAGAAAGAAAGAAAGAAAGAAAGAACTCGGATGAATCATGAGAAGAAAGAAAGAAAGAAAGAAAGAAAGAAAGAAAGAAAGAAAGAAAGAAAGAAAGAAAGAACTCGGATGAACCATAAGGAGAAAGAAAGAAAGAAAGAATTCGGATGAACCATGAGAAGAAAGAAAGAAAAAAGAAAGAAAGAAAGGAAAAAGAAAGAAAGTTGATGATTGAATGAATCGGTAATTGAACGGAAGTTTTTGATTTTTCGGTGCCAAACAAAACTAAAGACATTAATCGATAATTGATTCTGCTTCCCTCACGACAGATGTCTATCAGGAAAAACGAACGGAGTCGCAGGGAGCAGTAGCAATAATAAAAAAAAAGTTAAGAGTTTTTGATTCAATTCAGGTGAAAAGAAAAATCGAGGTCGGAAAAGGGAGGAACGGCGCAATTTATAAAGGCAAAATCCTATTGCGTATACAAGAGCGAGAAAGTCGGATCTGGATACGAACAACGACATATTTAAAAAATGCTTCATAAACAAATTATAGGATGATAAAATAATTTTTTTAATGGGCCAGAAATTAAAGAAAATGAAAAAGCGGAAAACTAAGCTGAAAAAAAACCTGGCGCAACATATGATACAATGACGATATAAAAAACGATTTATTTTTTTAAATTTTTTATCCGTTATATTCAATTACTTTTGCGGTCTTGTGCTTCGAAGGCCAGATGTTTACTGTCTTATACCCGATACGCTTAAGCGGTTTCTAATTCAGAGCATAATAGTTGATTATCAAAGCAAATAGATGTATGTTCATACAACAATCGGGCGCATAGTACCTGATGTTTCGGCCAAGTAAAAAACTAGGAATTTTAATGTTTATTTCATTTCGTCTTATCAGTGATCGATCAGTGATATATACACACCTAAGAATAAAAAAAAATTTTTTAAAAAAAAAGCAAAAATACAAAGATCTTATTAATCCTTTTTGAATATACTATCAAAACGAATATTATTGTGCACTATTTATTACCAAACACAATTTTGAATTTCTGAAAGTAAAACTAAAATTGCGACATCTTTGTAACCAAGATAATGTTTGGTTTCTTTATTAAATGGCATATCAACCTTCGCAGGTTATTTAATGCCAAAGCCATCCTTGTAGATGGACCGTAGTGTAATATTTAACCCATGGCTAGGAGGATTAGTGGGTTCGTACTTTTCCCAAGGGAATTTGTTCGAAAGTGAATGTTATAGAGTTCGAACTGGATTTTGCCATTACACCACAGGGACTTACGCATAAAAAATATACATGAAGAAGAAGAACTTCAGTTACAATGATTGAAACTTTTAAATTCTTTAAGATGTTGGTTATGTTTTATGGCATATCAATCTTTGAAGGTTACTTAATGTCAAATCCTGTTTTTATATATGTATATATGATTTGCGAATTAATACCTTGGGGGCATTATTATTCTTAAATGACCCAGATCTTATTTGTTTACTCACAGTTAAATGGTTTCAAGAGTAGTAAATGATTAAGTAATTCTATTTGACCCATAGGTGAAACCCTAACCAGTATTACCACTCCAGGTCAAAGTGGACTTAGGAGCAATGGTAATGAACTGGTACTCAACATTTCCAAAATTCCTAGACTAAAGCCTCGCCATCAGATTGTTTAGTGTCATATCCAGGATACTCACTGAAGGGTCTTATCTTTCTGCGGAGGTTCAGTCGCCTCTTTTTATAGCCCGAACCGAATGGGAGAAGGTTTTTAAAGAGAAGCATGATCTTTTCTTAAAATCTTGCCTTAAAAAAGTACTTTTCCACCCAACTCCTTTTATATAAAAGGGGCGCGCTAGCTTTTTGATAGCAGCTTACTCATATCTTTTGGATTATAGAGTTTGCATCTTGTAGAGTCTGGGAATGAAAAAGTCTAATGAAATCCGCTTTGATGTTCGAAGTGAAATAACTAATTCGATTAAAGTGATAATATTTAGAGCAGACTAAATTAAGGAACTAATCTCCGAAGCTATGGGTTAAATAGTGTTATTTTATAAGGGTGGCTTTGACATTTAGTAACCCTCAAAGATTGATATGCCATTAATCAAAGAAACCAAACCTAAATTAATGAGAAAGGAGATTATGTTAAAATCTAAATATGTTGACAAATATTTGCTGTATGAAATAAACGTTTTCTTTTTCATTATTTTCCTCCACATTGATAGACCTACTTCTCTCTCTCTCTATATATATATATATATATATATATATATATATATACAAGATGCAAACTCTATAATCCAAAAGATATGAGTAAGCTGCTATCAAAAAGCTAGCGCGCCCCTTTTATATCAAAGGAGTTGGGTGGAAAAGTACTTTTTTAAGGCAAGATTTTAAGAAAAGATCATGCTTCTCTTTAAAAACCTTCTCCCATTCGGTTCGGGCTATAAAAAGAGGCGACTGAACCTCCGCAGAAAGATAAGACCCTTCAGTGAGTATCCTGGATATATAGTGCACAAGGTATCGTAAATGGGTTCTATAGTGCACAAGGTATCGTAAAAATCATCTGGAATGCATCAAATTATTTTTTAGATTAAAAGTTTAAATGATGATGTGTACACAGCTGAACAACTTATATGACAAAATGATGTCTAGACAGCTGTCTAGACATCAAATCATCGTCCACAAGACACATTGCTGACTGCAAATTCTTGATAATTTTTAAAAAAAATTTGTGGTTTTTCTTATTTGCTGCATTTCTCAGCAGGTTTGTGTCCGGACAACATCCACCAGACGTTGATTAATATTTGAGGAGGTGGATGAAATTTTAAAAAATACAGCAGTATGCCTTCTAACCATATCGTGAAATACGTGAGCACTATATAACTCTCAGGAATTATTGTGTTGAATGTCAAGGAGACAATTCTTTTTAAAAAAATTAAGGTTTCTTTTATTGTTCGGTTTTTTTTTTGTTCGATAGCCTTAGTCTCGATACATTTCGGAGAGACAAACATACATACATGCAGACACACAGACAGACACACACACACATACAAACACACATATATATGAAACACAATGTGTCATATATAGGTATTTGGGTGTATGTATCAATGCAAAGTAAATGAAATTATTTTCACTAGATCGTTTTTTTTTATTATTCATGATCAGTTAATAAGATAAAGACTGCTGGATCAGAACATTCTTATATGATGTCAGCGTACACGTCACCACATTTCACCGATATGCTATACTAAAACTGAAAATGCATGTATTTAAGTTGTTCATATTTTTATAAGCTGGTCAGCCGCTTAATTGGGTCACATTCATCTGTTTCCGTTGTGTCAAAGTTAACCAGAATATTTTGTGATTACACAAGAAGAGAGTGAGAGAGAGAGAGAGAGAGAGAGAGAGGTGGGGAAAGACGTAAGTATATTTTCATCACATGAACGTGAGTGTCTTATTGCATGTAAATCACAATGTCTTTTATATGTGAGGGCGTTGGGTACTGGAGTGGATTTGATGGCCCAAATGTAAAAGTAACGGCTTAGCCAAAAGCAGTCAGACAAGAAAGAACTCCAGTGGTATCAGAAAGGCAGAAAATTTTAAAAAAAGAACTCCCTATCCACCATATTTTTTCAACTGGCTGTCGGGCATTCAATCGGAACGGCATCACAATAAACCCCACCCGCTCACTTCATTTCATTGAAAAGAGGGGTAGTTTTCGTGGCGTAGTGACTAATATTCTGGGCTGTGACTTCGTAGTAAGCGAGTTCGAATTCCAGTCACGTTATGGGGAAAAGAATGAATTATCTTATTCCTCGCTTGCTATGGGTTAAATAGTACCACTGCTGTTTTTCCACAAGGATGGCATTGGTATTAAATAACTCATGAAAGGATTTAAAATAACAAAAGGATTACTAAAGGGACTGGAGGACTTGGAAGTTGGTGGGCGAGTGGAGGCCAACTAAACTACAGCATTATTGAAAACGGCCAGAATACTGAGAAAAGTCCAAGAGACTTGAGAAGACTTGCTGTCACTTAAACTCCAGTGAAGGACCATCCGCTAACGCCGATGTGAAAAACTCTAATGTGTAACTAATAATTATAATAAAAATGATAATAATAATAATAGATGACGATGACAGACTATATGTTTCAAGAAAAGAGGGAGAAAGAAGACTTGCCAGCTTTGAAGATAGCGTCGAAGATTATATACAAAAACACGATGGAGGACTCATTACAGCCATCAAAAACGATACTGATAACACGATGGACAACAGATCTTAATAGTGCTGTGGTTTGGATCGTCTTCACTCGTTCTGTCATTTCCAAATCCTCCAGTCCCTGTACCAATTCTTTGGTGACGGTATCAAGAGCCCCAATTACAATCGGTATCACCGTCACTTTCATGTTCCATTATTTTACTCTTTTGAGAGTTTTTTTACACCAGAATTAACTGATGGTTTTTCACTAGAGTTTAAGTGACTACAAGTCTCCTCAAGTCTCCAGGACTCTTCCCACTATTCTGGCTGATATTAATAATGATGTAGTTTGGATTGTCTTCACTCGTTCTGTCATTTCCAAGTCTTCCAGTCCCTGTACCAATTCTCTGGTGACTGTATCAAGAGCCCCAATTAGAATCGGTATCACCGTCACTTTCATGTTCCATAGTTTGTTTTTTTAGTTCTCTAGCAAGGTCCAGGTACTTATCTCTCTTTTTGCTTTCCTTCAGTTTTACACTGTGGTCAGCCGGAACAGCCAAGTTCACTATTCGGCAGGTTCTCTTTTTTTTTGTTGACTATCACTAGGTCTGGTGGGGATTAGGTGATCTGTTTGAATCTAAAATTATTATTATTATTATTATTATTATTATTATTATTATTATTATTATTATTATTATTCGATATCTAGTTTTAGCAATTCTATTAACTAATGTTGCATTTTGACGATTAAAAACCTATCCCAGCTCATGTAATAAATATCAGAAGATTTGAGCGAATCACGCATACGAAACAAACAAATGGTATTTCTCGATCACCATTTTTATTATGGGTCTCATTTTTGTTGTTGTATAGTTCATTACTACGAGTTTCCTCTTCTTGTCAATTATGATCAGTTTTAAAAAGCTTACTACGACACGAACATCCAACCTTTTTATGACACACGTCAAACTAACGGCCATTCTAAAGACAGACAGACAGACAGACAGACAGACAGAGACAGCCAAACAGAGAAAGAGAGTGAGAGAGATGGGTGAAAATGGGGGAGTTGGGATATCATTTGGAAGTGATTACCAGTTTTGAGCTAATAATGGTAAAGGGACAAAAAATGAAAATAAAATAAATGACATAATTATGAGCCATTTTACTTTTGTAGTGGCGGAAGTGCAGGAAAAGAAACAGGAAGTTGTTGTTAGCAGTGAGTAAATGCGGGACGAGCAGTGGACAGAGGGAAACTGATTATTGTCAGGTTCTAATTATCTGAACTGACAAATGGACGGGTGGATTTGGGACGTGTATAAGGACGGGTTTAAGGAACCGTGGTGACGACAAATGAAGTTTTATACTGAATGATGACTACGGGTACTCTGATATTTTACTGTCATCCAGCAGTGGGGGAGCACTTATTTAAAAAAATGTTTATTGATTTGCAGTAGCCATCTCTTCGGCATCGATCTCTTTGAATGGCTGGACGAGAGACCAATGAATGAGGTCATTTGAAATTCGCTACCCTCGGCTTCCTACTTTACCAAAAATAAATGAATAATAATAATAATAATGTTATGTGATGATAGAAACGAAACAATAAATCACATAATATGCGAATGCAGCAAAGTAACTCAGAAAGAGTACAAGACTAGGCATGACAGGGTGAACAAGGTGATCCACTGGGAATTGTGCAAGAAATTGAAATTTGGTCATACGAGAGCAAGTGGTAGTAAACAAAACAAAACAAAAAAAAGAAGAGAAATTGCTGATTTGTGAACTTTGCTGTTCCGGCTGACAAGAGAGAAAAATTAAAAGAAAGTGAAAAGAAAAATAAGTAGTTGGACCTTACCTGGGAACTGAAGACTAAGACTAGGCATGGCTGGGTTGACAAGGTGATCCACTGGGAATTGTGCAAGAAATTGAAATCTGATCATACGAATAAATGGTATTTGCACAACACAGAATCAGTCCTAGGGAATGAAACGCCACTGGGATTTTGTGATTCAAACGGATCACCTTATTTTGCCCGGACTACCCGAGCAAGTGGTAGTAAACAAAACAAAAAAAAAAGAGAAGCGAAATTGCTGATTTGTGAACTTTGCTGTTCCGGCAGACAAGAGAGAAAAATTAAAAGAAAGCGAAAAGAAAATTAAGTAGTTGGACCTTGCCTGGGAACTAAAAAAAAACATGGAATATGAAAGTGACAGTGATACCAATTGTAGCTTATGTAGTGAAAAACATTAATCACATTATAAGCGATTACAGAAAACTAAAACAAAGGAAGACAAGACTAGGCATAACTAGGTGGGAAGGTGATCCACAGATAATTCAGCAAGAAACTGAATTTTTACCATACTTTCAATGCTATATGCACAAATCAATATCCGTCTAAGAGAATAGGACCCATAAAATTCTCTGAGATACAAACGGATCATCCTATCTTGGACAGACAAATAGACCTAGTTTTAATTGAAAAAAAAAAAGAAAATGCCATCTACTGGATTTTGTCACAAAATGAAAATGAAAGAAAGAAAAAAGATAAAGAAATACATGGACCTTGCCAGAGAACAAAACAACAGTGGGACATGAGGATGACAGTGATACCTTTTTTATTTGGTGCACTTGGAACTTTCCTCAAAGTCTACGAAAAACTGGAGGAGTTGAAAATCAGAGGAAGAATTGAGACCATCCAGTTAACAACATTTGCTGTCACTCAGACTTCAGTGTAAGACCACTAACTAACGCCGATAAGAAAAAAACTTGCAAAGATAATAATAATAAGACTTTGAAATTGGCGGATGGGTAGAGACTATCCAAACGACAGCATTTCTAAGAGCGGCCAGAATCCCGAGACGAGTCCTGGAGACTTGAGAAGACTTGCTGTCACTCAAACTCCAGTGTAAAACCATCAGTTAACGCTGATGTAAAAAAAAATTCTAAAGGAGTACAATAATAATAATAATAGACAAATATTTGGACATTTCCAGAAAACTAGAAATATGAGGGACATTCAGGTGACAGTGATACCAATTGTAGTTAGTGCACTTGGAACAGTCTTCAAAGGGTTGAAAATGGGATTGAAACAGTTGAAAATCGGAGGAAGAATCGAGACCAATCAGACTACGGCATAGCTGAAGTCGGCCAGAATATTTAGCAAAGCTCTGGAGACCTAAAGAGACTTGCTCTCACTTAGACTTCAGTGAAAACTCGCAAGAAAAAAAAGAGATTGTCTTGGCTATTGTATTTGCAGTCAACGGCAAGAATAGTAAGGGAAACGTCCGAGATTTGAAGAAACTGAGACACTGCATAAATAATTATCCCAGGATGGGATTTCATTTTATGCGCATGTGACGTCGAGGGCAGTCTGGCACTTGAGCCTCCGCAAAATAACTCCTAGTCAAGACTCCCTTTTCGGGCATATGGTAAACTGGCAAATAATATGGGGGTTAATTCAAGGTTAAAAGAAATATTAACTATTGTAAAATTTCCAAAAATTCCCTTATAATGATTTAAGGTGAATAAGACATTTAGCGAGAATTAATGAAAGCGATACATAGCTGCAACAGATATGTGCAAAAGACGGCGACTCGATAGATAAATAACACAACCAAAAGATTTCAACATCAGGGTGCATTTAGAATATAACAAAGTTTTAATAGGCGACGACCAAATAAATAATGATGAGATTTAAGAAACAGTTCCTTTTTCTTTTCTCTTTTCTTTTTAAAATATCGGCTATATTAAGCAGGCAGTATCAAACATAAATGTCTCTCAACAGCCCTTTTCTTTTTTCTCCTTTTTTCTTTCTTTCTTTTTATCTTTTACTCAAGAGAGTGCTTAAGTCACCGGGCTGAAGCATGTAACAAAGTTCATTCCCTTATTTACTATTGACGAAATAGAATCCTTTCAGTTTCTCTCTTTCTTTTTTGAATTCATATAATTCCAATATTTAGGAAGGGTAGAAAGAAAAACAGTTTAACTTGTACTTATCTTTGTCAAGGCTTAATTTTCAGACTCCTTTCTTTTACGGGCGAGTGGCATCCCCCGAATCTGACTGAATGTGCCTTTCTGCTGTCTTCTCTCCAAAGATACTGTTCTATTCTTTTTACGGGAGACTTTCCTAGAGCTTGGCTTAATTGGCGTCTATCTCTTGCCAATATCTATCCAGAACTAAACTTTCTTTTCCAAATTTTCTCTGACGAAAAGGTATCATTTTGTCGCTAAAGGGTCTATGACCAATGATTTGATTTTTTCCTTCTCCCACTATTTCCTCCGGTCATGCTACTAGAGTGACCTGGATTATTTTCTTTGTCCAACAGATTACATGTCATGGAGTGCAGGTAGCTTTGACCTTCATGCTGACCTGAATTCGTTACTTTGTTCAACAGGCTGCAGATCATCGAGTGCGAGGAATTGACTTTCCTCCTTTAACGGTCAATCTTGGGGCCTGTTGATTCAAACACAGAAGGGTAGGGGAATTAACCTTCCTTTCCCTCTCTCGGTAGCATACCACGTCACAAAACGTACTGTTACCACAGTCGTAAGTACCACCTATTAGGGATGCGCATCTATATTGAATCCGAAGTCTTGTTAATCCAAAACAAGCTTTTAGAACCAATCATATATAAGCTAAAATGATGCCTTAGGGATGGCAAGAGTAAGATTTCGAATGACAAATGATATCTTTTTCACCAGATCTGTTCTTTTAATTTTTGACTACTATTTCTTGGTTAAGATTTGTGTAGTGCAGGTTGACATGTTCTGTTTGAAAATAGCTTTAATTTCTTTCAAAAAAGTTTCTCATTTTCCAGAAAAAGTTAGTTTTAAAATTCAAATAGAATAAAATGGGGGATAATGAGATGAGTTTAATTCACATTATACATACATACAGACAGACAGACAGACAGACAGAGAATTATTGACATTTGAAGTGGTCTCAAAATCCGAGTCCAGTTTGATATCAAATTCACATTGTAAAATAAAAAAGAAAAAGAAGGGTTGGCGGCTGATGAGGGCAGGGTATCGTACGTGCATACGTTGTATGATGAAAAAAAAAGTAAAATAAACATCCAGTCATAGATATGAATAGAAACTCTGGGTCTAGTTTGACATTATTCATATACTGTAAATCAAACATTAAATTTTGAGCCACTTCAATCGATTTCCCTTGAAAACATAGATAGATAGATAGATAGATAGATAGATAGATAGATAAGTAGAAAGGGAATATATCTAGTTTGCAAATAAGAAAGAAATATAGACAAGTAGAAAGGGAACATATCTAATAAGCAAGCAAGAAAGAAAGACTTGGATTGATAACTAGCTAGAAAGATAAGAACTTTACGTCATAGCCAGATATATAAGAAGAGGGTGATTAAAATCTATCTATCTAGCTATCAAGCTAGACAGATAGATGAAAATCACAAGCATATATAGAATTTTAAAAGAATAATGATAAGGTCAAATGAAAAATATAATAAAAACGATCTAGTTAATAGAGTGTCAATTATGTATCTAATCAAGTCACAACAGGTATTAATTATTTCCAAACTAACGTCCAATCCAAGGAAATCTATTCTAAAACAGGAAACCATCGATCAAGTGTAACGAACAAGTGACAATATGTTCGATCGTTGTCCGAGAGATGATGCCTTTCGAAGATGATCCCACCCAAACTAAATACGATTCTTTCCATCTCCTTTTCCTGCTTATATAAATGCACGCAACACCTACATTGAAGTCTATATAGATGCAACATCTACTTGCTAACGTACAAATACAAACACGAAACAAACATTCATACGTAATTAAAATACACGTGTCTATATAGATATTTCTATTTAATACATTTTTATGTTATTCCGTGTTAGTTTTTCACTCCAATTTTAATTGAAAGTCTTTCACTGAAGTTTGATAACAAGTATTCTCAGATCCCCGAGTAGAGTCCACGTGACGTAATAGTATTTTTGCTGTTATTCAACAAATTTAGCTTTGGCTTTAGATAACCCACAAGCGTTGATATACCATTAAAAAAAACGAATCAGATCACCAGGATTCTTTAGTATTCTCGAAGATTTTAAAAGCCTTTTGGCTCGTTTGATAGTTTTAATTCTTCCTCTAATCTCCTGCTCACCCTCTCTCTATTCCAGGTTCTTACGAACTGTTCCAAACGTACTAGTTATGATTAGTATCACGCTGAACTTTATGTAGTTTCCTGGGTATGACTTTAAACAACCTGATGGCAAGGCTTCAGTCCTGGAGTTTTTTTAGAATACGAGGTACTTCTTCATTGCTATTGCTCCCAGTTCCACTCTGACCCAGAGCCGTAGCGCCTGATAGGGTTCTCTCTATGGGTCAAATAGAACAGTTTGACATTTGAACTGTGTGCAAACAAGTGACACATGCTAAATTGATTTGTAAGAAAAAGAACTGTTTGAGACTTAAACTATGTGTAAACGAATGAGCAATGTTGAATAGAATTATTAGGGTCAAATAGCAATACTTGTGTCTACTTCACTGTATGAAAACAAATGATTGATACTGAATAGAATTATTTGTCTGTGATTAGAATACTTGAAACCATTTAACTGTGTGCAAAAATGAGCTCAAGCTCATTTTTAAATGTTATCAACAAACTGTGTTTATATATTACATATATCTAATATATACATATATGCATATATATTTCATTAAGAAAAAACACAAACCGGTCACATTAGGATAATAAATTTATTTCCATCCTGTTATGTGTTTTTGATAAAATCAAAAAACACGAAAAAAATTTACAGGACTTCTTCAGATCTTATGGATAAAAGAAATCGGAATAGACACAAGAAAGACGAGTGGGAGGGGATAGAAGAGGGGTGAAGACTTATCTTCTCATTTAGCCCACGTCCGTTTTTTATTTTATCGTCGGTTAGAATTATTGTAAATTAATTTTAAAAAATTTTTTTATCCTAATTACTTTTCGACTTAAAACTACAGATTTAATAGTAAATTAGAAAATTAACTTCATTCAATAACTTTACGTAACGATACAGTAATAATTATACTAAATTGATTTCAAGATTTAATTAAATTTAACTTTTTTTTTTAATCAAATTTATTTTTGAGCCTATTAAATCAGTTACTCTTTTAATGATCAGTACGTATATATGATATGGTTTATTCACATTTTTTATCTTTTATTTTATTTTATTTTTATTTATTTACATTAATTCTCAATTTAATCCTATGTTTTTAAAAAAAAAACATTATTTATGTTAATTTTCTATAGTTTAAATTATATATACTAAATTTAAACTATAGAAAATTAACATTTAGTATTAAATCTGTAGTTTTAAGTTGAAAAGTAATTAAGATAAAAAAAATTAAGTTAATTTACTATAATTCTAACCGACAATAAAATAAAAAACGGAAGTGGGCTAAATGAGAAGAGAACTCTTCACCCCTCTTCTATCCCCTGCCACCCTTTTTTCCTGTGTCTATTCTGATTTATTTCATCCATAAGATCTGAAGAAGTCCAGTTAATTAATTTTTTTTTTTCGTGTTTTTTGATTTCATCAAAAACGCATATTCTGCAGCCCCAGCCGAGTGGGCCACAGGACAATCGTTGGGAGAGTCTTAATCTTCTGCAGAGATGCAGTCGGTGTATTCTACAGCCCCAGCCGACTAATGTAATTTCATCTCTGTTACCATGTTGCATAAACTTGCCATTCTCCTGCGTATTGCCAATTTTTTCTTTAATTTAATTAGTTTTTTTGGCATTATTTTCTGCTGTTATTAATATAAATTCAGTTTCACTCTTTAAGTTTCCTCTTCCTAGCCATGTTCAGGTTATCCAATGTGCAATTTACTTATTAATCTTTCACTCTGTTATTTTTCACACCAGTTTTAACTTGTGATTTTTCACTGACTTCTGCGTGAGAGCCATTCTCTTCAGGTTTCCATGACTCTTCTAAGTATCCCAGTTGATCTTAATACTGTGGTCAGGATTGTCTCATACCTTCTTCCGACCAACAGTTTACCCAGTACCTTTTACAGGTCTTTATGGACCGTTCCAAGGGCACAGACTACAATTCGTATCGCTATCACTCTCATCCCCCATTCCTTTTTCTGCTCTCTGGCAAGATCTAGGTAGTTTTCTCTCTTGTTGCGTTCTTGGCCTAATGAGTAGAGTGTTCGCCAATGGTCCGGGAGACCGGGGTTCAATCCCAGGTCGAGTCGTATCAAAGACTCAAAAAATAGTACTTGATGCCACATTGCCTAACACTCAGTATCATAAGGTATGTATTAAGGGTCAAGTGGAGCAATCCAGGGAATGGAGTTGCGCCCTTCCTTATACCTCGGTGTAGTACCTATTGTAAAGGGAGTCTTGGGATTACCCTCGACTAAGGTCACCAATTTTACTTACTTATTTTTACTCACTGATCGGTTGGAACGGAAAAATCCATCTGATAAGTCGTTTTCTTCTTGTTAATTAATTCTAGGCCTAATCTTATAACTGGCATTTGGCGATCTGTTTGTATCTTAAAGAAATTGAAAAATTTTATTTTCTAGATCAGATTCTGGTTTTCTACCAAGTCATGTCTACTCTTACACTCCTTTTATGCCTGTTTGCTGTATCTGCTTATTATGTGATTAATCGTTTTATCTCTGTCATCACATAACCTAAACTTGCTATTATTCTGAGTATTATCATTTTTTTCTTTAACGTAATTAGTTCATATTGCAATATTTTCTGTTGTTATTAAGAGCTTCAATTTCTCTCTTGAAGTTTTCTCTTCTTATCCCTGTCATGGGGAAATTGTTTTAGTTTGTCACCTGAAGTGTGCATACAGTTGTTTTTCTTCCCATTTTTGTTTTTGCCTAGTCGGCTAGGGTTGTAGAATACACCGACTGACTCTCTGCAGATGGGTAAGACCCCACCCCACCCAACAAGGTGTCCTGGATGTGACACTAAACAATCTGATGGTGAAATTCCAGTAATGCTGGAGATTTGAGGAATGCGGAATATCCCTTCATTAACATTGCTCACAGGTCCATTCTGGCCCGGAAGGGTAGCACCTGATAAGGTCCTTTCTATGGATTAAAAAAAAATTAAACTGTGTACTTATGCTAAACTGAATTGTTTGAAATAGAACTGTTTTTGACATTGAAACTGTGTATTTATGCGAAACTGAACTGTTTCAAAGAGAACTGTTTTGACATTTAACTGCTTGTAAACAAAAACTATACTTATACTAAACTGATTTGTTTGAAATTTAATTCGGCGTTAAATGACTCGAAAAGGGTTGATACACAGTAAAACCAACCAACCAACCAACCAACCTACCATACAAACAATTAACCCTTTTTGCTTTCTCGGAATAATGATTTTTGTTTTCCCGTTCGTCTTTAAGTTATTTCTGTTGATATTGCTGTTAGTAGCGGTTTCAATCAATCTTTCTTTGTTTTTGTTTTTGAATATTCTTAGAATCCCTGGATTTTTTCATCTATGCAATCCTCAATACTGGCGAGATTTCTTCTGTTTTCATTCCTTGACCCATTGTATATGTCAAGGATATTAAACCATCTGATGGTGAGTCTCTAGGCCTGAAGATGTGGACAACGTGGAGTACCCTTTCGTTGCCATTGTTTCCAGGTCCACTTTAGTTCAGCGGTGTAGTATCTGATAGGTTCACCCATGGGTCAAATAGAATTGTTTGACATTTAAACTGTGTTTAAAAAAATGACTTAGGTTAAATCGAATTGTTAGAAAGAGAACCGTTTAACCATTTAACTGTGTAAACAAATGGTTAATTGAATTGTTAGTGATACATACCAATACCAGGAACATTTTAATTGTGGACTAACTAATGAGTAACGTTGTGTAGAATTATTTGTGTTAAATATCAATACTTGATACTTTTTACAGTGGGACTATATCGAATGTTTGAAACCTTTTAATTGTGGGCAAACAAATGATTACTACTGAATATAACTATTCGTGTTAGAATATTTGGAACCATTTAACTACTGTAATATTTGTGTGCAACTAAATTAACTTTGAATCATCTAAAAATAATATTACCCACAAACTATTGACTTACAAATTATATGAATAACCTACAAACTGTATCCAAACAAATGACTTCTGGCTTGTTTTGAAATGTTTTCTACAAATTATGCGTTCACAAATCATATATAATATATATAACGATAATTGGACATTAAATGACCAACAGGGCTTGATATGCCTTAAAAACCAACCCAACCAAACTAAACATGGGTTAAATGGGTTCAAGTATTCCTATCTAAAATGGATAATTCTATCTAGTATTAATCATTTATTTCCACACAGTTAAGTGATTTTGAGTTATGCACTCTAGTTTTATTTGCACACTGTTAAATGGTTTCAAGCATTGTTATTTAACTCGAATATAGCCCAATCGGCTGAGGCTGTAAAATACACCAACTGCATTTCTGCAGAAGTGCATGACCCCCAAACAATCAGATGGTGAGGCTCCAGTAATGCCGGAGCTTGGAGAAATGCAGAATACTCCTTCATTGCCATCGCTCCCAGGTCCAATTAGGCCTGGATT
Organism: Sepioteuthis lessoniana; assembly: GCA_963585895.1. Taxonomy (NCBI): domain Eukaryota; kingdom Metazoa; phylum Mollusca; class Cephalopoda; order Myopsida; family Loliginidae; genus Sepioteuthis; species Sepioteuthis lessoniana. The sequence goes on from CAUZXS010000217.1 coordinate 51,252, forward strand.
TACAGTACCTGAAAGGGTCCAACCTATGGGTCGAATAGAACTATTTGATATTTAAACTGAGTGCAAACAAATAATTCATGATAAATTGAATTGTTGGAAATAGAACTGCTTGATGATTTAACTGTGTGTAAACAATTGACTGATGTTTAATTGAATTGTTAGTGATACATAGCAATACTTGAATTGTTAGAAATTGTTAGACTGATCATTTAACTGTGAGTATAAACAAAATTTGTCTACAAATAATATATTTAATACATATGTGAAAACAGGATTTGGCATTAAATAAGCAACAATGGTTGATATGCCATAAAACCAAACCAAATTTAAAACTAATAATTCTATTCTACGTTTCTCATTCGTATTCACACTGTCAAATGGTTTCAAGTATTGCCATTTAATACCAACAATGTAATTAAACATCAGTCCTTTGATTGCACACAGTTAAATGTTTAAACCGTTCTATTGGACCCATTCCGTGTCCTAGTGGACCTGGGATTAATGGCAATGAAGAGGCAGTTCACAAGCACCAGGACTGAAACGTCACCATCAGATGCAGTTTAGTGTCATATCCAGGAAATCCGTTTCGGTGGGGAAGGGGTTTTACCCCTCGGAAGTGTTGCAACCGACAGGAGTATTAACGAAATCACTGTCTAAATGGTCTCAGTGACTTATCGTTGAAAGATGTTGTTATTTTGAAGATCCACCTGTGTTTTCTTTCTTTTTTTTCTTTTTTTTTTTTTTTGGATAAATTTCATAAAAAGAATTAATGACTATAAATATTTTCATAAAGTTTTCTTTTAAAATACAGTTTTCGAAAATGAGTACGTTTATTAATAAATATATGCTGAATTTTTTTCGTAAAATCTTATAATCCGTATACTCTATCGGCGGGGCTTAGAATATCCTGACTTTATCCTCAGGCCGAGGGATAAGACCCCCCTGATATTATGTCACCAGGAGCAAAAAAAAAACAAAAAAAAAACATAAGAGATTACACAAAAAATATATAAACGTAAGCAACACCCTTACCTCTTGACATAAAATAACCCCAGTCAGGTTAAAGTCAATTAATCAATTAATCAATCATTTCAATGATTAGTTAATTTAGGGTCAGTTTTTAAAATCTTGGTGCTTTTTTAAAATTTAGGTTTGTAAATACTAATCATATTTACCGACTGCTCCGCTCGGGCAGGATATGACACAAGGTCGATTTTTAAGCGGAGTTTTATAGGTTTGGATTCAGAGTTTTCCTTCTCCTACACTAGTTGCCTTACCAAGGCAGTAGAATCTAGTCTGCCGTACTATTTACCCATAGCTGGAGGGAGAATAATTGGATTCATACCTTTCCCAAGGATATTAGTGCTATGTGAAATGCAATTAGCCTGGTCCAGGATTTGAACTCGTGTCGTCGTGTCCATATCCTACGACGATAACCATTACACCACTTCGTTTCAGGATTTTATGAAATGGAAACAACTACCTTGTTTTCTGAATGGTGTAAAATGATAACAATATTTTTTGTTTTATATATCGGGGTTAATTAGAAAATTATTTGCATTAGTTTGCAATACCAGATACGATAGAGCTGTGTGAAAAAGCTCTCAAGAAAATATGCTGAAATGTAAATCTGCATTTCTATTACCTCTCTGCATTACCTCTAGGTATAAAATAATCCTAGATAGGTTGACATGCCGTTAAATTAGATAAATCAATCAATTAATCAATCATTCAATTTGATGATAAATTTATTTTTGATCAAATTCTTTAAAAATCAGTTTGTTTTTTTTAAGTTTTTTTTTATCGTTTTATCTACGTAGATGCCCACGTCACACCGTTTCCGGGTTTTACGAAATGAAAACTAATATCTGGAGTTCTACTGGGTGTAAATAATAATAATAATAATAATACAAACAGATCACCCAATATCAGCCAGACGACCAGATCAAGTGATAATTAATTAAAAAAAAAGAATTTGTTGAATAATGAACTTTGCCATACCGGTGGAACACAGAATAGAAATAAAAGTAAGTGAAAAGAGAGATAAGTACGTAGACCTTGCCTAAGAACTAGAAAAAATAAAACAATAAAACATGAAGATGATGGTTATACCAATCATAATAGGTGCGCTTGCAACTATCCCTAAAGGTGTTGTAAAGGGACTAGAAGTCTTAGAAATCAGAGGACAAGTAGAGACCATCCAGTATTAAGACCGGCCAGAATTCTGAGAAGAGTCCTGGAGACTTGAGAATACCTGCTGTTACTCTAACTCCAGTGAAAGACCATCGACTAACGCTGGTGTGAAAAAACTGTCAAGGAGTAACAATCATAATTCGATCCAATTGTGATTATTTTTAAAATTCTTAATCGTTTTTTTTTTTTGTCATAAATCAAAGCGTTTTGTGGATCTAATTCAAACATAAGTTTTTTTTCGTTTTTTTACAATATCGTTTATGACATATATCTCTACTTCTACAGATTGTACACAATTTCTTATATGAAAGCTTTCTTTAAAAAAGCTGAATCGTTATATAGATGGTCTTGAGGTCTAATTGTACTTTTTTTTAAGTAGAAGCCAGACACACATACACGTAGACGAATCGACTTTATTATATAAGATTATCGAAGCTGTTAAATTATCTATTAGTTCATTGATTCCCCCTGAGAGATAGGGAAAAGATCAGTCGCTTCTTCAGAACAGCTGGTTGTCTTTTCATAAGTCGTGAATGTTAAATTACGGAGCTCTTCTCGAACGAGCACATTTGTCAAAATTTGCCGCAGATTTATAAATATCGTATGTAAGGCTGTCTGCATGCCGACTAGTATTATTCAGAGGGTCGATTTATTTTTTTAATTAAAATGCATAAAAAAACATAAAAGAAAGAAAATAGTTGGAAGAAAATTGGTAAGAAGAAGTAGAGGGAAAGAAAGAATAAAAGAAAAAAAAAAGAAAACTAACTAATGTATTAACAGAGAGAAAAAAGAGGAAAAAAAACGTGAAAAGGGATGATAATTTGAGAAAAAGATAAAAGACAAAACAAAACAGAAGAAAGAAAGAAAGAAAGAAAGAAAGAAAATGGCCTTAAATATCACGGAAAATGTTCCGATTTTCCCGCCAATGAAACTTGATGAACCAAGTTGTGATAAAGAAATCGCCAAATACGCCATCTCTTTCTTCACCTTTATAATGCTGTACGCGTCTTCTTTCGATCCTTAGTCGTCTTCTCATTTCTGCTATTAGCAATTTATAAGTTTATACTTTGTCACCAAAGAAGATTATATGTCTGTCGATGTGTGCTTATAACATTGTCACGTTGAAAAACTACATTTCTTATATTGAATATAAGCCATATTTAATCTATTCACAATTCATACATCATTTACTAAGCTTAACTTACTTTAGCACAAAGACTCACAAGAAATTATCTACTTGTTAACCATTACAATACCAGCCCGGTCAGCTAAGGCTGTAAAATTCGTCGACTGCATCCCTGCCGATAGGCTACCTCCCATTCCCAAAGAGTGTCCTGATATCACACTATAACAATATCTAATAGAGACGCTTCTGTCTTCGAGCTTTGGGGAATGTGAACTACCCTTTCAATGGCATTACTCCCAGGTCAATTTTGACACGGAGTGGTAATACTTATATGGGTCCCATCAATGAGTCAAATAGAACTGTTTAACCATCTAACAGAAACTGAAATCAAACAAATGCCTGATGTTAAATTGAATTATTCGTGCGAGATAGGAATGCACAAAATAATTGAACTGTGTCCAAACATATGAGCTCTTGTTTAAGAAAATTTCAAACAAAGTATTCACTTAAAAATTATATATATATATATATATATATAACTTTTCAACTGATAAAAGATACAAACGTGCATGATCTACATATATGAAAACTTACCTATATTTGCGTATTTCTTTAAAAGACGGGAGGACTTTTCACGTCCCTTAAAAAAAAATCCAACATTTTCAAATATCTTTCCACGTGCCAAACACGTACTTAATACTTTTAAATCAAGAAGGCTATGTGTACGTTTGTATCTTTTCGTTGTAAACATTTTATTAGCTCCTGTTATCTCAACAAGCACCCATCGCTGTGTGAACAATTCTCCTGATACCAAAGTCCTAATGAAGGTTATTGAAACCGAAACGTTTAATGTTGACTTTACATCACTGAGACGCGAAAACTTTAGTTTTATCCCAGAACAGGACTTTATTTTCGCACGAGTGAAGACGGGGCAGGTTGGCACTTGATCCCGGCTTTTTTTTTTTTTGGCCGTCTCACGTTTCAACCTTAAGGAGGTAAATTCCTTTTTCTTTCTTTCTTTCTTCGTCATTTTGGACGACTTTATAATTTATAATTTTACAATGGAAGATATGGACCTCTAGGTTGAGACGTAATAATATTAATTATAGTAGTCGGCAATTCCGGTTTCCCGCGTGATATTTTAGAAGGAATTAATAGGACAATTTTAAGCGAGCATATCATAAGGCGAATAGAAGCTGAAAAAGAAACATGAAGTTACAAATTCGTCGCAGATTTCACAAATGACAACTTAGACCACGTGGGAACATTAGAATATATCAATCTTTTACTACACATAGGTATACACCTTCAACGTGTCAAATATATAATAAATGAACAGTCCATGAACATAAATGTCTTTCTTCTTTTCTTGTCTTTCGTTTTTCTTCAAATTCTGAGAGAGAGAGAGGGTATATAAAATTGGGTATAAGGAGAAACAGTCCCAAGGGTACTTATCTTATTTAGATGGATTCCTGTGGATAATCTTTCCTCTTTTACGGGCTAATAGACTTTATGCTATTTTTAACACTGGCTTGAAGAAGGTGGCTTCTTCGTGTCCGAGATATTCTTCGTCTTCTTTTACTCGGAGTACTTGGCTTTGGTTCTGTCTCCTACGAACCCTGTCCAACAACTAACTTTCTTATTTTCTATTTCCGCTGACGGGAAGGAGTCCCCACTTCCGTTTTAGGGTCCCAGCCAATCGTTTGGCTTCTACCTTCTTCCTTCCGGTGTCAGGCGACCCGAGTGAGGTTACCAAGTAACCCACATTCTTTCTTAACGGTCATTCTCTGATGGCTTGCTACTGTTAATTCAAACAAGAGGATAGTAGTAATCATATTTCTATCTTCTCAATGGGACACCACGTGACAATCACAATAAATTCACCTATTTGGATTGTTCTGTTTTTAAGCTTTCTTCATGTATATAAACGGGATTTGGAATTCAATAAACCACAAAGTTGATATGCCATAAAACCAACCTCCAAATCGCTCTGACACTTTCAATAAAATCCTGCCACAGAAATGAAAGTGATATTAACAAGTGGTTTATTTTTTCAATTCCATAAAATTCAACCATATTTCAAAATGCAAACATGTTTACATCAACTAGTTACTACGTCGAGATATCGTAGAGATGGAATGCAATGAGAGTCTTTAAATACCAACTGAAGTTAACAAATTTTCAACATTTTCTGTTGATTCAATTCTAAAAATTATATTCATATCTTCATTTTCTGTGAAACCAGTGGGTTTACCTGGTAACAATGTTCCATTATAATATCAATGTTTTTATTTATAAAGGATTAAGAATTAATTTTTGAGATTAAAGAATTAGTTTTTCATTTACACAGGATTAATCAATTAATTAATTAAAAGTATTACTGTTATGTGTGGGGGTCCATCCCCCACACATGGCCGTGCAAAAGCAGGACGATCAGCACGAACATACATTCAGCAACTATGTGAAGATACGGGATGTTGTCCTGAAGACCTGCCTAGGGCGTTAAACGATAATGGAAAAGTGGCGAGAGAGGGTCAGGGATATCTGTGCTACCAGCACGACATGATTATGATGATGATGATTACTGTTATATTGAGAATTTGGATGATTATAAAATTCTTCAGGTCTATAGCACATGCCACAAATTTCTCATTCGGTGACAAATTGGACAGGAATTATTAGAATATTTTAAGTGCATGGCTCTTAAAAACATCGCTATGACGTGTTGTTTTTGTTAGTTTTACCACACACACACACACACACACACACACACACACACAAAACCCTCACATACACATTTTACAAATGGGCAGTGTTCACCAATGGCCCCTCAGACCAGGGTTCAATCCTTGGTCGAGTCATACCAAAGATTCAAAAATGGTACCTGATGACGCTTTGATTAACACTCAACATTATAAGGTACTGATCAAGGTTAAAGTGGAGCAATCCAGTGAAAGGTTAGCGCCCTTCCCTACACCCGATAAAAAAGGGGCCCTCGGCTACAGTTGACAACTTTACTTTACTTTATATGATATAATGTTTAAAAAGTTTTCATATTTTTTTGTTTCATTTAAAAATCCATATGCCCTGATAAAGGTTTAATTTCATATTTCAAAACCAAACCGTTTAACTTTGTCAAAAAATAAAATCATCATACCTGCGTTTTTTTTTGTTTTTTTTCATATTTGTACATTTTCATAGATTAATAGATATGTGGACCAATCAATAAATAAGGGGATTTATCTTAAAAACAAAATAATTCTTTTTTTAGAATTTAGTTTCCATAAATATAAACTCTTCGTTGTTTGGAAAAGAATTAGAGCGAAAATCATGTGTGATAAAAACATAAAATTACTTGACTTATTAGTATTAAATATAAATACGTTTAACCATATGAATAGGTAATTATAGACAAAGTGTAATTTTAAAAAATTGCAACAAATATTGAAAATACTAACTGTTATTATTACAATAAAACATTTAAATGAACTTAATAATTTCTTGAATTATTTGAATTAGAAAGGAATACTTAAAACCATATAACTGAAAAGTTATTTGTATTGGATTGGAATACTTGAAAAGATATAATATCGAGAAACTATGTGTATTGGAAACGAATATTTGAAAAATGGAACTGAATGAAATTATTTATATTGGATAGGAATACTTGAAACAATGGAACTGAATGAAAGTATTGGTATTGGATTGGAATACTTGAAACCATGGAACTGGATCAAATTATGTGTACCAGATAGGAATACTTGAAACCATGAAACTGAATGATTTTATTTGTATTGGATTGGAATACTTGAAACCATGGAACTGAATGAAAGTATTTGGATTGGATTGGAATACTTGAAATTATGAAACTGAATGAAAGTATTTGTATTGGATTGGAATACTTGAAACCATGGAACTGAATGAAATTATTTGTATTGCATTGGAATACTTGAAACCATGAAACTGAATGAACGTATTTGTATTGGATTGGAATACTTGAAACCATGGAACTGAATGAAATTATTTGTATTGCATTGGAATACTTGAAACCATGAAACTGAATGAAAGTATTTGTATTGGATTGGAATACTTGAAACCATGGAACTGAATGAAAGTATTTGTATTGGATTGGAATACTTGAAATCATGGAACTGGATCAAATTATGTGTACCGGATAGGAATACTTGAAACCATGAAGCTGAATGAAATTATTTGTATTGGATTGGAATACTTGAAACCATGAAACTGAATGAAATTATTTGTATTGCATTGGAATACTTGAAACTATGAAACTGAATGAAAGTATTTGTATTGGATTGGAATACTTGAAACCATGGAACTGAATGAAATTATTTGTATTGCATTGGAATACTTGAAACTATGAAACTGAATGAAAGTATTTGTATTAGATCGGAATACTTGAAACCATGAAACTGAATGAAATTATTTGTATTGGATCGGAATACTTGAAACCATGAAGCTGAATGAAATTATTTGTATTGGATTGGAATACTTGAAACCATGAAACTGAATGAAAGTATTTGTATTGGATTGGAATACTTGAAACCATGGAACTGAATGAAATTATTTGTATTGCATTGGAATACTTGAAACCATGGAACTGGATCAAATTATGTGTACGGGATAGGAATACTTGAAACCATGAAACTGAATGAAATTATTTGTATTGGATCGGAATACTTGAAACCATGGAACTGAATGAAATTATTTGTATTGGATCGGAATACTTGAAACCATGAAGCTGAATGAAATTATTTGTATTGGATTGGAATACTTGAAACCATGGAACTGAATGAAATTATTTGTATTAGATAGGAATAATTGAAACTATATAAATGCGCACAAAGAAATGATTCTAATAGAAAATAAAAACATGCGGCTGAAAAATGCAACGGAATCTGGAAAATATTATGATTACAATTAAACATTTACAAATCAATGAAATCTTGGCATTAAATTACCCTTAAGAAGTTGATCTGCCTTTAAACAAATAAACTAAAACAAGCCCTCTGAGTGTTACGATTTTATTCTCCATCAAAACATTTCTATTACGTTCCACTATTTTTGTCATGTTTCAGGGAGTCTATTATTTCATCCATCGTAAACATTTCATGAATGCGTGAAAATTCCCATACCAAGCTTGAAAATTTTTGCCCGATCAATGAAGAAATATGGCGGCCTGTGTTAACTAGATGGAAAACATCGCGATTTCTGTTGACTACTTCCGACTGAATACAATTGATGGAATTGAAATCAGTACTACTTCGAATCGATCGTTTATTCTCTGTGTCGAGCCCAAAGCAAAGGACTTTCTTCGAATCCCATCAAATACACAGCATTGCCTTCTTTTGAACTGACACTCTTCATTATCAATAACATCAAGTCGAGCTAAAAGTACGACTTCCCTCGCCATCCATCCCTATCGATCATTACCCTGAGCAAGTCATGTAAATGGCCCCCAGTATCCTCATAGCGACGATGAATATAAGTTTTTGCTGGTTGGCTAAGACTAGAGTATGCGCTCTTGAACTGATCGAATCCAGATGAACTTGATAATGAACTTGAGGTTTTTTTCATTTATTCATTTCAGTGGCGCTTAGAGCAAGCTAACTGTATCCCTTGCAGAGGGGTAAAACCACCTTGAAAAAAAGTGGGGAGTCTTGGGTAGGACTCTAAACGGCATCTGATGGTGAAGCTTTTGTTTTGGAGCTCTGGGGAGTTTGAAGTACTTCTCGAGAGCCTTTACTTCGATATCCACCCTCAACGGGAGCAATGCTACTTGTTATGGTCAAATAGATCTCTTTGAAAATTATTTGTATTAGATAGGAATACTTTACACCATACAACTGTCTGTAAAAGATTTGTGGTTGGTTGGTTGGTTGGTTTTTATGGCATATCAACCTTTTTGTGTTATTTAACGCCAAATCCATTTTATGCAAATAATCAGTTCTATTTCAAACAATTCAGTTTAGCATGAGTAAACAGTTTAATTGTTAAAAACGTTTCTATTTCAAACTATTCCCTTTATTCAAACAGTTCTAATTCAGATAATTCAGTTTAGTATAAGTACATATTTTGATTACACACAGTTAAATGTCAAAACAGTTCTATATCAAACAATTCAGTTTAGTGTAAGAACAGTTTTAGTGGCAAAAACAGTGCCATTTCAAACAATTCGGTATAGCAAAACACGCAGTTTAAATGTAACTACAGTTCAATTGTCAAAAACATTTCTATTTAAAGCTATTCAGTCTAGTCAAGCAGTTCTAATTTAAACAATTCAGTTTAGCATAAGTATGAAGTTTAGCCCTAAGATAGGGCCCTATCAGGTGCTACCATTCCGGGCATGAGTGGACCTGGGAGCAATGTCATTGAAGAGGTACTCCGCATTCCCCAAAGCTCCAGCATCACTGGAACCTCATCATCAGATCATTTAGTGTCATATCCAGGACAAAAAGTTTATAATAGTTATTTGAAGCTATTATAGTTTACCAAGGATTATTACTATTAGCTAGTTGAAACTATAGAACTGTTTGCAAACAAATCATCTTTATCAAATAGAAATAGTTACTTGAAACTATAGTTGTGTATAAATCACGAGTATAAGATAGTTTTATGCACATTTTTTATTAGATGTATATCAATATCATATAGCCATATGCAAAAAACAGCTACATAAAAAGTGTAAGTATAATCGTAAATGTACACAATTCTCTAACTTTCGGCATAAAACTCCCGATGGGTTGACGTGCCGTTAAAATCAAACAATCAAATCTGATATCACATTTTGAAAGTGATATGTACGTTAGGCATAAATAAATATAATATATCAGTAAGGGCGTTTGATACGGAAAGCAAGACCACACAAAACAACAGTTGTACGGCCACTTTCCTCCTATCTCACTAACCATCCGCAAAAGGCCATGACATGCAGGGTACGGCTGCAGATATAAGGATAAGCTTTTATGAACTCTTACGCATGGGTACACTAGTGTTGGCAAACCATCAAAAGCCTACATTTATAAGACCTGGGTGCCATTAAGTGGACTTACTAAAAGATGTGACCAGTAGGGACGGTTAATGGGAGAGAAAGAGAGAGAGAGAATCAAGGGAATCCGTGCTATCAGCATGACATGATTCTGATGATTATGATGACTGGACACTGGCATGATGGTTAGAGTGTTCGCCAATAGCCCGGAACAACTGGGTTCAATCCCAGGTCGAGTCATACCAAAGACTCAAAAAATGGTACTTGATGCCTCCTTGCTTAACACTCAGCATTATAAGGTACGGATCAAGGGTAAAGTGGAGCAATCCAGGGAAAGGAGTAGTGCCCTCCCCTACACCTTGGTGTAGTAGCTATCGAAAAGGGATCCTACGGGTTACCCTCGATTACAGTCACCAACTTAATGAATACGAATGGTTGTTATAAGAGATCTGTATGTAATTCGAGCAAATACAGCTAGTGTTTAAATAATTAATTCATTCGACTGGCATCGGCTTCGATTCATCTTTTCAACTGTGAAACTAAGTTCATTGGAAATCTCTAGCATTAAAAACTCGCAAATACTTTTGAAAAGTCGATTCGTTAATAATGCTTTACGAAAAAAGGCACAACTCGTCTGCGTTTGAGATGAAATTTTTCTATGGTGAATAAAATATTTTGCAATATTTTGGTTAGGTGCTAGTTTGCGCCGCGTATAATATGTGACATGTGCCGCAGTTCAAGCTGTGGTTGATACTCACAATGGTTGGTAGTGGGTGCGCAGACTCATTGTTCATTGGTTCACTTTCTAAGGGATTTGAGAGCCGCGAATTTATGCTTTACGAGTTCGACCTGGGGTATAGCACCGCGGAAGCAACCAAAAATATTTGTTGCGTGAAAGGTGAAGGTACATTTGATCACCAGATGGTTCAAGAAATTGAGCTTGGGCTGCAAGAACCTCGACAATCAGGCAAGGTCAAGTAGGCATAAAAGTGATGATTTCGAAGCTGTGCCCAGAGTCATCAAGGTAAATCCGGTGAGTAGCACTCGGAGAGTATCAGGCGAGCTTCGGCATTTCATTATCCAGAGAGGTTCGTCATCTTCATGAGTTCGGCAAAAGCATCCAGAACTGCCTAATTGTTCCGAACGTTATCAAAATATTGCATAACTTGACTCACCATCCACAAAATTGGTAAAATCAATGAGCAAAAATATGCGAAGTCTGGTTGATAAAAAAGATGTCAGAATAAAATCAGATGGATTGATTTTAAGGGCATGTCAACTCGTTGAGGGTTAGAAAATCGCGTATATTGTACATCTCTTTATACATTTTTGTGTTGTTGTTACTTAAAGATTTTTGAACGGAGTTATATGATATCAAATATTCCAATCTAACAGAAATAATTTGCTCAGGGTTATATGATATAAAGTATTCCTATCTAATATAAATTCAGCCCAGTCAGTCGGGGCAGTAGAATACACAGATTGCATCTCTAGAGACGGGTAAGACCCCCCCCAACAACGAATGGCCTGTTTATGAAGCTAAACAATCTGATTGCGAGGCTCAAATAATGATCCCTATCGCTTCCAGGTTCACTCTGACCTGGAGAGGTAGCACCTGATAGGTTCCTATCTATGGGTCAAATAGAACTGTTTGACATTAAAACTGAGAGTAAACAAACGACTTATGCTAAATTGAATTGTTAGAAATAGAACCTTTTGATAATTTAACTGAGTAAACATATAACTGGTGTTCCAATTAATCATTTGCGATACAAATCAATATTTAGAACCATTTAACTGTGTGCAAAAGAATGGTCTTAGACTCGTTTAAAAACCTTATCAACAAAATGTGTTTTTTCAAATCATATATATTAATATATATGTATAAAGTGGATTTAACATTAAATAACCTCATAAAACCAAACGAAACCAAGCCTTCTATAAATAATTTGTACACAGTTGTATAATTTCTGATATTCTTATCCAATACTAATAATTTTGGAACAGATCTATTTGACTCAGGGATAAGAATCTTGAAGATACTATCACTTTACGTCAACGTGGACCTGGAAGTAATGATAATGAATGCATACTCCATACTGTCCAGATCTCTAAATCTGGAGCCTCACCAGTAGATGCAGTTTAGTGTTACACAAGGGATACAGTCGGCATAGTCTATCCCTGCCCACAAGGGGTAAATACAATCAGTTAAAACTAAATGAGTAATATTAGTATGATATAATTTTTGGTAGATCCTACTTACCCAACCTCACCGCTCGGGCAGGATATGACACAAGATCAATTTTTAAGCGGAGTTTTACAGGTTTGAATTCAGTGTTTTTCTCACCAAGGCTGAAGAACCCAGTCTTCCCTACTATTTACCTATAGCTGGAGGGAGAATAATTGGATTCATACCGTTCCCAAGGGTATTAGTGCTATGCGAAAGGCAATCAGTCTCGTCCAGGATTTGAACTCGTGTCGCCGTGTCCATTTCCTACGACGATAACCATTACACCACGGGCACCTCCGTTTGGTACATTATAATTCAGAATTGTTTGTCGCATGTTCGAGTGAAAAGCAACAAAACAGTTTATACTATCAAGTTTACCGGACGAGGACTTCGATTTCTTTGTTTTATTGCATATCAACCCTCCTGGGTAACTTAATGCCAAATTCATCCTTGTTAAAGAACAATAATGATTCTATTAAATCCATAGATGGAGGAATGAGGGGACTCGTACCATTCTCATTGATATTTGTCGAAAGGTAAACGTAAGGCGGTGACTAGTGTTCGAACTCACTTACTTCGAAACTCTGGCCAAGTACTGTAACCATTACGCCACAGGGACATAACCAAGTGAATCGGCAAACAAGTTCTTCGAGTATTAAAATCGATCTTTATTTTCTGGAATAATCCAAATATATTTATTTGTCTCGAAATTGCTTGCTGATAGACAGCCATCTAAAAAGCAGTTAATAGTTCGTTTCTGAAGTTTAAATCTAAATATTTGACTGAAAAAAAATTATTTAAACAAGTTATGTGTATATTAATCAAATAGAGACAATCTTTCAGTTGAGACACTTTTTTCTCAAAAGTCAGGATTTCATTCAAAACGTGCAACTGAGTGATAACTTATGTATAGATAATCTCAGCTGTGCGACTCAACCGGGCAAAAATTCGTTAATAAAAAATGAGTCTTTTAAAATATTAACCCGAAAAACAAAGTCAACATCATCATTCCTATCTCTACTTTCATATTTCCTCAAGGATCCTTTTTCTTCCAAAATGAACAATTACGAATGGCATACTAACGTCAAATTTTTTAAACAATATTTTATTAGAACGTATCAAAAGTATTTTCGTTTTTGCATACCTTAATTCCTAAGTTTATTGAGACGTACACTTCGAAAGACAATGTATGACTTCACTATATTGGTTAGATTCTTTTGTAAGTGCTTTCATTATTATTATTATTATTATTATTATTATTATTATTATTATTATTATTATTTGCGAGTTTTTCTTGCCAGCGTTAGCTGATTGTCTTTCACTAGAGTCAGAGTGACAGCAAGTCTCCCCAAGTCCCCTGTACTCTTCTTAGTATTCTTGCTGATCTTGGCAATGTTGTTTGTCACCGTCATTTTTATGCTCCATAACTTTTTTAGTTCTCAGACAATGTCTTTGATCTTCATTCTGTCGTCCACTGGAATGACAAAGTCCACCGGAACAGCAGGCTCTCTCTCTCTCTCTCTCTCTCTCTCTCTCTCTCTCTCTCTCTCTCTCTCTCTCTTTAATTACCACAAGGTCTCGTCTTCTGTTTGAGATTAGGTAATCCGTTAGTATCTCAAAATGCTAGAGAATTTTGGGTAGCTCATCCTCCAGGACAGATTCTGGTTTGTGTATATAGCAATTGGTAGGATAGTCAAATTTCAATTTATTATTATTATTATTATTATTATTATTATTATTATTATTATTATTATTTTTCACACTAATACTAGCTGGTGGTCTTCACTGGAATTTGAGTTGCCGTAAATCATTTCAGCTGTCCAGGACTTTTCTCAATGTTCTAGCCGATGTCAGTTGTGCTACGGTGAGATTAAATTTCTTTACAAAGGCCTCTTGTCCAGTCTGCTGGGGATGTAGAATACACTGACTGCACCTCTGCAGAGAGGTAAGACCTCCCAATGAGTGTCCTGGATACGACACTAAACAATCTGATGGTGAGGTTCTAGTAATGCTAGGGCATTGGGGAATACAGAGCACCCCTTCATTGCCATTGCTCCCAGATCCACTTTGGCCCGGCTTGGTAGCACTATCAATGGGTTAGATAGAACTAGCGGCATATTTATGCTAAACTGAATTGTTTGACTAAATTGAATAGATTGAAATAGAAATGTTTTTGACAATTAAACCGTACTTACATTTAAACTGCGTGATAATGCTAAACTAAAACCGTACTTAAATTTAAACTGCGTTCTCATACTAAACTTAATTATTTGAAATGGAATTGAAAAACTAAACTGATTTGTTTAATATAGAACTGTTTTGACATTTAACTGTGTGTAAACAAAATCTGTATTTATACTAAACTGAATTAGCTGAATTAGAACTACTTGAGTAAACTGAATAGCTTCAAATAGAAATGTTTTTCACAATTAAACGGTACTTACATTTAAACTGCACGCTTATGCTAAACTATTTGAAATAGAACTGATTATTTACATAAAAACGGATTTGGCATTAAATAACTTACAAAGGTTGATATGCCATAAAACCCAACCAACCAACAACAAAGGCCTCTTTCCTTGCACATCACACTGGTTGACATAGCAACTAAAATTCATGATTCTATTTTATTATAGACATTTACAGTAAACGTTCTTTCATATAAACATCTATCTATAACTTTACTTTTATTTACGTTTTAATTCATTTACATTCCGTTTAATCGGATTTCTTTCCGGGTCATACCCGAGATTAAGGATAAAGGAAGCTTGTGAATATATGCATTCTATTTGCAAATGCTCATTGTTTATATTTTCTTCACGCGGTTAAACTTTCGAGTAATCCAACAGTATACTGAGGCTGTAGTCAAATTCTTACCAAAACACCCATAAACATGCTTTATACAGTGTTATGGTTAGGTTAGGTTTCTTTGTTTGATTGCATATCAACCTTCGTGGGTTATTTAATGCCAAAGCCATCCCTCTAGAACAGCAGTGATACTATTTAACCCATAGCTTGGAGGATAGGGGGTTCATACCTTTCCCAAGGGTATTTGTCCGAAAGTGAACGTAATAGCGTGACTGGAGTTTGAACTCGCTTATTACGATTCCGCAGTCCATAGTTTTAACCATTACGTAACGAGAACACCCCCACTGTGTTATGGGGAAACAGGGCTTCTTACAGCACCTTATAGACGCTTCATATGCTTGAGACCTTATTAACGTGTTGTACTTTTCTTGATCTTACCACATGTTACAATAACTAAAGGGTTAACTATAGTTTTAAAGTGCCACATTGTTTTTCAATTTCAATTGAGAGATCGTTATATTTACATGTTTTATTATATATATGTACACACAACACACACACACACACACACACACACACACCATCATTCCGTTTGAGAGTGGACGTAGAAGTAAAAGCAATCGAGCTGTACTTCACACCACCACCCCGGAGCTCCAGAACTGGAGCTTCACTATCAGATGTCGTTTTGTGTCATAGCCAAGACCCCCATATTTTCCTGAATGTCTTATCCCTCTGCAAAGGATAAAATTAGCATATTCTAAGCCCCACTGAAATAAATGAATAAATGAAAAAACCCGGGTTCATCGGGATTCCACCAGTTTAAGAGTATTACACACTAGTCTTGGCCGACCAGCAAAAACTTACATTCATCAACTCTATGAAGACACTGGGTGCCGTGTACATGTCTCGCAAACAGTAATGGTTAATCGGGATAGATAGCAAGTTTTTCACAGCAGTTCAAACGGGTGTATTTTTTTATTGAAATCCCAGTGACAGCAAGTCTCCTCAGGTCTCTAATAATTTTCTAAATATTCTTGCCAATCTCGGCAGGGTTGTTGTCTGGACAACCTCAGTTCAATCCCCGGATTTTTAGTTCCCACCATTCTTTTTCTGGGTTCTTAGGGATTATTCTGAGTTCTCCGATTACAAGTAAAAATCACTGTCACCTTCATATTCCGCAACTTTTAAACCCTCTAGAAAGGTCCTGATATTTTCTTTATTTAACTCTGTGATCTGCTAGAAATCCACCCGCCGATATATTTATTACTTCTTATTTATTACCACTATGTTAGGTTTTCTGACTGGGAGTCGTTGATATACAGAATTTTCTGCATCTTATTTCCAAGGACAGACTCTGGTTTCTGTATGTACGATTTGTCAGTATAGTCTCATTTCAGACATTTGCATAATTCGCAGTGGATTATCTTCCCTGTATAGTTTTGCCTGCTTTTGTACTCTTGCTGTGCCAGTTTGTTGTATTTGCTCATAATTATCATTATTATGGGGAGAGTTTTCATACCTGCATTAACTGGTAGTCTTTAACTGGAGTCTCACAGCAAGTGTCCTCAGGTCACTTGGACACTTTTCAGTATTCCAGTCGATCTCAATGCAGTGGTTTGGATAGTCTCAATTCTTTCTCTGATTACCTGTTCCTCGAATCTTTTGGGAATTATTCCGAGTGCCCCAAATACAATTGGTATCACCATTACCTTTATGTTCCACAGCTTTTTCAGCAAATTACAAGTATTAGTCAATCTTTTTTCATTATGTGGTCCACTGGGACAGCAATATCTACCAGAAGGCAAGTTCTTTTTTTTTTCTTGTTAATGAACACTAAGTCTGTTATTCTGGCCTGAATTAGGTAATTCGTTTGTACCTATGAATCTTTGAGAAATTACCTGCGTTTCATTCTCTTGGACGAATTCTGGTTTGTGCATATACCATTTAGAAGTATGGTCGAATTATAATCTCTTGCAAAATTCCCAGTGGATCAACATTTCTAACTAGTTATGCCTCGTTTTGGACGTCTTTTGTACTATTTTGCAGCAAATGCTTTTTATGCCATTAACCGTTTCATATCTGTCTCCACATAACCTGCATTTGCTATTCTGTTATATATGTATTTATCAACCCCACAACAAGAGCAGGATGTGACACAAGGTCAATTTTTAAGCAGAGTTTAACAGATCTGAATTCAGAGTTTTTCGTCTCCTAGACCGGTTGACATACAAAGGCTAAAAAAAACTTCCATTTTACCCCTAGCTGAAGAGAAAATAGATGGATTCATACCTTTCCCAAGGTCGCAATGTGAAACGCAGACAGCCTCGTCCAGGATTTGAACACGGGTCGTCGTGTCCATTTCCTACGACTATATCTATTACTCCACGAGCGGCTCCAAGGTGCTATACTGTTATTTATATTATTATTAATTATTAATCATGTTATTATTAATTATTATTGTTACTCCTGGCGAGTTGGTCACCCCAGCATTAGCTGATGGTCTTCGACTTGAGTCTGAGTGACTGCAAATTTCCTAAAGTCTGGTGGACTCTCTTATTATTCTGGCCGGTCTTAATAACGCTGTAGTTTGGATAGTCTCAGCTCGTCCTCCGATTTCCAACTCTTCCAGCCCCCTTTCCAAGCCCTTAGGGACCGTCCCACGCACGCCTATTACAATTGGTATTATCGTTATTCTGATGTTCGATTGCTTTCCTAGTTCTCTAGCAAGGTCTAAGTACTTGCATTTTCGTTTTTTTAAATCTTTTCTCTGTAGTCCGCCGGGATGGCAAAATAAAAGATACGGCATGTCCTCTTTTTTTTTTGTTATCACAAAGGCTGGTAAACTGGCCAGGGTGGTTTTCACCGAAATCCGAGACAGTACGTCTCCTCATTTCTCCAAGAATCTTCTCAGTATTCAAGCCAATCTGGAGAGTTTCAATTTTTCCATGGATCTCCAGTTTTCGGTCTCTTTTCCAAGGAATTGTTCTAAAGTCTTCAACTGTTATTGGTATCACTATCTCAAACCAACTTTCTACATTATTTTCTGATTTTCTAGTATGATCAACAATTATTGTTTTTAACTTTTCTTTGCTTGCCCAGTCGAACGGGGCTGTAGAATACAGCGACTGTATCTCTGCAGAGATGTAAGACCCCCCCTGAATGTCCTAATCAATCTAATGGTGAGGCTTCAGTAATGCAAGAGCTTTGAGGAATGTAAAGTATTCCTTCATTGTCATCGCTGCCAGGTCTACTCTAGCACGGAGTGTTAGCATCTAATAGGATCCTATCAATGGGTCAAATAGAAATGTTTTAAATTTAAAGTCTGTGCAAATAAATGACTTATTCCCAATTGAATTGTTAGAAATAGAACTGTTTGATCATTTCATTAAACGTAAAGAAATGAGTGATCTTTAATTGAAATATTTGTGATACATAACAATACCTAGAACTATTTAACTTTGTTGACTTATGTTTATAAATCATATTTATCTAATAGACATGTAAAAACCAGATTTGGCATTAAATAACCTACAATGGTTGATATCCTCTAAAACCAAACCAAAGAACACCAAACCTTTCTTTGCTTTTACTCTCTGTTCTCCTGGAACGGTATAATCAACTTGCTCACTATTTCTTATATAACAAAGTTTTACTTTCTGACCGTAGATATATGATCTATTTTATATTAAAATCCCAGAAATATTTCTCTCTCATTTTCCAGGGCAAATGCTAGTATACCACTAGTCTGAATGGTCAAAATTCAGTTGTTTGTATTCAATTTCCAAAAGGTCGATATACCCACTCAGTCAAGCTACGTTCAAATCCAGGACGAGGCTGTTTGCATTTAACTCTAATACCCTTGGGAATGGTATGAATTCATTTTTTCTTCCCCCACCCGGCTATGGGTAAAATTAGAGGGTAGATTTGGCTCTTTGGGTTTGGTACGGAAACTTCCATGAGAGAAAGAAAGATTCTAAAATTAAACTAACTGTACTTAGTTTTAAAATGATTTTGCGTCTCACCTTGCCCCTGGGGAAGGGTGGAGTAAATATATTCGCTCCAATAATAATCTTTAATCATCATCATCATCATCACGTTGGCAGAAACAAGTTTTCTGACTATCTTCCTCTCTCTCTTTCTCTCTCTCTCTCTCTCTCTCTCTCTCTCTCTTTCTCTCTCTTTCCACCATATCATTCATCACTCTAGGAAGGTCTGTTAGACTGCATTTTGTGTCTGTAATGTGGTGATGTTAATATTTTTGAATAGTTTTCAAATTTACACACACACACACACACACACACATATATATATATATATATATATATATATATATGTATATATATATATATATATATCCGGTTAGTGTCCAGAGACTATGAGATTGAAATATTCATATATACAATGTATGAGAAATTTCAAATGATTCAAAAGGAGTGCTTAATGTATGCCGATTAATTTATAGATCTATCAGGATATATATATATATATATATATATATATATATATATATATATATATATATATATATATATATATCCTGATAGATCTATAATATATATATATATATATATATATATATATATATATATATATATATATATATATATTATAGATCTATCAATGAAAAATTGTCGAAATTTAAAATATCAATTTAGATGTGAAAACAAAACCTAAGTTAAAATTTTAGGTAATATGAATGTTTTTATTGAAGTTATAAAAACTATTTCATGTATTCTAAAGAAAATTGCCGTCTGAAGTTATTTGCCAAAACTAAATACTCACATTCAACTTCAATAAAAAGATAAAATCGTCAAAAATGGATCAACACCGATAATATTTCAAGATATTGTTAATTTTTTGCAATTCAGCCTGTTCAGTTTCCGTCATGGTAGTTTTAGTTGTTTAACATAGGTCTGCTTAGCTTTATATAGTTTGCCACCATCGTATAATTTCATCTTCACAACTGACAATAGATTTTCGATCGGGTTCAGATCAAGACTTGATAGTAGCCATTCTATTATCTTCTCTCTTGTTAATCTTTTAAGTTCGAAGAATTCACGGGTAAGTTTAGATATATGAGGAGCTTTGTCGTACATAAATATATACTTCTCTTTTAAACTGTGAGACTGGGAATTGTACCAGGCAAAAAAAAAATGTCTATATAATCACATTAGTTAACACAGTTCAGTTTAACTATTTCATTGACTTTGTATAGTCCAATAATTGTTTGGTCAACAATTCCAGCCAATTTTATCTAGCCACAGGCACATCTAAATTAGATAAAATCCATCTTTTTCCCCATCCATTAGGTTCGTCAAATGGCATTTGTGATTTGTCCGTGGAAATTACTTTAAAATAGTCAATTTCCTTGTATTTCTTCGCTAAGTTTTTAAAAATTTGCTTGAGTTAGAGAAGGTTGCGTTGGAAACTTTCTTTCAGATCCTAATTTACAAATTAATCAATATCTTTCGTCCTTCTTAACTCTTTCAATTCTAGCCTTTTCAAAAATCAGAGCCCTAGTCAAGAGTGATTACTTCGCTGCCATTTACTTTAGTTTCTGTTCATCTCAAGGAAACAAACCTTTTTCTTTCCTTCGAGTTCTCAAATAAGTTATATTCTTGAAAGCTTTCATCAATGTTCAATGATCTCAGCAAAAAATTTTTTGATATCTCCAAAGTAGACATTCCGTCACAAAATATCATTGTTATTTTCTATTTTTCAACAGTTGTTTGGTCGTTCCCTTTAACCATGTTCCAATATATATTATGGACAAAAAGGAAAAAAATAGTTTTTATTAGATTTCAATGGTCTTAAACCAATATTATTATTCTAACTTCAGTCTGTCCATTCTCGTAAATTCCAAATGCCAAAAAATTAATCACTAGAAAGAGTAGAAAATTTAGTCATAAAAAAGGTGGAAATGGAATAAGTTTAAATTTGTCATATAGTGAAACGAAACTTTTTCAGTTACTGAGGTTTATTTGATTTATATAAAAACTTCAGATAGGCTGTTAATCTATTCATTGCTTTGTTTATCGTCCACAAAAACACACAACATCCCCATATCTATGCATATATTTACATTCATATGTACATATAACTACCTATATATATATATATATATATATATATATACTAGTTTGTGTTCGTGTGTGTGTTTCTTTTCAGTGGCCAAACAAATTCGATCGGTGTCATTTATACAGATTCTATTCAGGCTCAATATATCAAAACCTAGTTTTTATCACCTTCGAGGTACTAGGAAGAGACAGCGAAAATTTTGTTTTAAGGTCTATGATTTTGCTTTTATTTATCAAGTTTTCCAGACTTTTAAGTCAAAATCTCGTACCTACGCATGTCATATATGCATATATACATCAGATCGTTGGGTACCGATTCTGGGTCAGCAATGCCAGCATCAACGACCTGCTCAATCAACATCTCTCCAAATGTTAAAAGGAAAAAGAAATCAGTGGCCCAACTCTATTTTATATAGAAAAGCATTGGTAATGTCATTTTTATTATAGATCCATTATTGTATGCGTACAAACATTTGCTAATGCATTTATATATGAATTTATGAATAAATCATCCTCCACATTTATTAATGCAAAGATGTGCGTGAACGTAAAATTAAGTTCAACAAAACGTCATCGTTCCAATCTTTATGCATAAACGCACAATCTTGTGAATTCAATATTATTAATTCATTCAGACATGAATCCATTCATACACCTATTAATGGTTTAATATTGTTATGCATATAAAATTCTTACATCTATCTGACTATCCCTCTATCTGAGTCTGGTTGCATCTATTTATCAATCTATCTATCTCCGTCTGGTCATATCTATCTATCTATCTATCACTATTTAAGTCTGGTCATATCTATTTATCGATCTATCTCAGTCTGATCTATCTATCTATCTATCTATGTCTATTCATATTTATCTCTCTCAGTCTGTTTATATCTATCTATCTATCTATCTATCTATCTATCATTAGCCCAGTTGGCTGTGCCTGTAGAATATGCCGACGGCATCTCTGCTGAGAGGTAAGACCACCTCTAGCGAGTGTCCAAGAAATGACTCTAAACTGCCTCTGATGTTGAAACTACACTCTTTGAGGTTTTGAGAAATTGAAGTACCTTTCATTGACATTACTCTCAGTTCCACAATGACAAAGAGTATTTGTATCTGTTAGAGTTCCTTCTATTGGTCAAATAGAGTTGTTTAACCATTTAACTGTGTGCAAACAAATGACTGATATCAAACTGAATTGTTAGTGTTAGACAGCAATACTTGAAACTATTAAACTGTGTGCAAATAAAACTCCATGTGTCAGACAGCAATATTACAAGCCACTTAATTGCCTGTAGACTGATGAGCTCTTGCTTGTTTAAAATGATTTCTACAAACAATTCATTTACAAATCATAAATATTTATTTCATATATGTATATGCATGATTTAGCATTAGATAACCTAAAGGTATTGATATGCCCCAAAACTGAACCAACCAACCAACCAACCAACCAATCTATCTATCTATCTATCTATCTATCTATCTATCTATCTATCTATCCTAGTTTTCTCCAATATATATATATATCAGTCTGTTCCTACTGATCTATCAGTCTTAGTCTTTTCATATCTATCTATCCATACATCTGTGAGTTTGCGTTTGAGTGAGTGTGTGGGAGAGTCTTCACCCATGTGCTTTCGTGTGCTTTTGAGTACCGAGCCAAGTGCGTGAGAGTCAACATATCGCTGTGTAACGGTAAAAACAATAAAACATATGAATTCATTGGTAACTCAAATGTCTCTAGTCTAATGATGAAAATGGTATCTCGAATAGGAGTATATATATATATATATATATATATATATAAGAAAAACCTTTAAAAATCATATATATATATATATATATATATATATATATATATATATATAGAAGCGTTACAAAAGAACTAATTTATAACAATCAATATGAAATGCATCTATTTATGTTTTCGGGTTCTGAATTCCAAATGTTAGGACATATTTTGGCAGATTTAATTTGTCAAAAGAAAAAACATGGAGGCGTTCTTTGTGTAATGGTTACTGACGTAAGAAATTGACACATTGATCTGAGTTCAAATCCAGGACAAAACTGCTTGAATTTCACATATGCTGATACCCTTGGGAACGGTATGATTACAATTATCATACCTCCAACTCTACGTGAATAGAAGGACAGACTGAGCTCTTTAACCTTTAGTAAGAAGTAAGTTTCAGAGAAAATTTTGATCTTTAATTTATTTGGAGAAATAATATAGAACCTGAGATATTTTGTGTAGAATCTCTGCGCAATGCAAATTAAGCATTGAAAAATTTAAAGAACCTGAGTTATTTTGTGTAAAATGTTCTCAACACAAAGTTAATCAAGCATAGAAAAATTTATTTGGAGAAATAATTTGATTGTGTAAAATATTCTGTACACAATGCAAATCAAACATAAATTTTTTTTTGTGGGGGGAATAATATAGAAACTTAGATATTTTGTGAAAATATTATCTACACAATGCAAATTAAGCATAGAAAAGACTTTTTTTAAGAATAATATAGAAACTCAGATATTTTGTGAAAATATTCTCTACACAATGCAAATGAAGCATAGAAAATTTTTTCGCGTAAAATACATTAAGGAAAAGAATCTACCAAAACCCAACAGATTATTAAATTTTTATAAATATTTCGAATTTATTAAGTAAAGTGAAATTACCGACGTAAGGCGAAGTATACTTGTTATAATACTTTTTCTGTACCATATTAAAAATTAAAAATCGTTTGTTTGTAAGCTTAAAACAGATTTTTATAGACCGTATATTATCAAAAATGCATTGAAAAAAATCAAACCTAGAAATGGTTATCTGTGGTTTGGCTTAGAGACAAGTAAATTCGACTTGAGTCGTTTTTCGACGTAAGTCGCCTCTTCTGGAATGAATGATGACGTAAAGTGAAGTATACCTGTATTCAGTATGTGTTTTTGTGGTTACTTTTTGAGGCAGTCTTATTGATCAGGGTTTAGCGTCTTTCTTTTTTACGCGTGTGTGTGTGTGTGCTATTTGTGTACGCAAGCACAAATTAATGTGTAAACAACAATACGCATAATATACAAGTTTACATAACTGTAAATAATTTTCTATACAAAAATACATATGGGTGTATACGTGAATGCTGGTGTATGCTTTCACGCGTGCGCACACGTGTGTCTGTATGTGTCTTAGACCCATTGCAAAGAAGATATATAAGCGGATTCAAGAGAAGTACAAAATAAAGAAGTACAAAATAAAGAAGTACAAATCTTTTGTTTGGGGTTTTATGGCATATCAACCTTTGTAGATTATTTAATGCCAAATCGATTTTTACGCAAATAATCAGTTCTATTTCAAACAATTCAGTTTAGTATAAGGACACAGTTTAATTGTCAAAAACATTTCTATTTCAAGCTATTCAGTTAAGTCAAACAGTTTTAATTCAAAGAATTCGGTTTTATATAGATTTTATTTACATCGTTAAATGTCAAAACGGTTCTTTATAAAGCAATTCAGTTTAGCGTACAGTTCCATTTCAAACAATTCAGTTTAGTATACAAAAACAGTTCCATTTAAAAAAATTCAAAAGGTTGATATGCCATTAAACAAAGAAACCAAACCAATAAAAAAATTCAGCTTAATTCACCATTTAATCGTCAAAAACATTTCTATTTCAAGATATTCAGTTAAGTTAAATAGTTCTAATTTAAACAATTCAGTTCAGCATAGGTACACAGTTTAGTTCCATTTGATCCATATGTAGGACCCTATCAGGTACTACTACTACGGGCCAGAGTGAAACTGGGAGCGATGGCAATGAAAGAGTACTCTGCATTCCCCAAAGCTCCAACATCACTGGAACCTCACCATCAGATTGTTTAGTATCATATCTAGGACACTCACCATCAGATTGTCATATCTAGGACCTCACCATCAGATTGTCATATCTAGGACCTCACCATCAGATTGTTTAGTGTCATATCTAGGACACTCATTTGCAGATGTGCAGTCGGTGTATTCTACAGCCCCAGCCGACAGAGCAAAAGTACAAATGAAAGCTATTTTTTTCTTATTCGTTTCGCTTCTATCTTCCCACGAAGTATTCTGTCATTCCTTCAGTCTGTTTTTCCTATTGTTTTCTATTTTACTTTTCTTATTCTTTCTTGGTTTAGATATACGTTTTCATTTTCACTCTTTTCCCCCCTTACTTTTCCCCTTACTTTGGAATTTATTCATTATTTTCTCTTTTCTCTTTTTTCTTTTGTTCCTTCATCAACGATTTTCTACGATCCTTCTTTCTTTCATTCTTTCTATCTCCCTTCCTTGTTGGTCACTCTCTCTTTCTCCTCTTTCATTCCTTCCTTCTACGTTTCATTTATTCTTTCTTTTCATTTTGTCTCATTCTTTCTTTTCTTTTCTTTCTTTATTCTTTGATTCATTCATTAATTTTCTGTTGATTTCTCTGAATCATTCTTTTCCCTAACTTTTACTAATTCTTTCTCTTTTTCTTTTTTTTTCTTTCTTTCTTTCTTTCTTATATATATATATACCTTCAGATTACCCAAAAGTACGAACGTCGAAAATATATGCGAGTCGGGATATCTATCTATCTATCTATCTATCTATCTATCTATCTGTGAAATTACTTAAAAAGAGCCCAAAGTTCATGAATTCCGTGTATTTTTAACAGACATCAGCCATTCTCAAGTGATAAAGAGAGAAGACTAAATATTCTCCATTTCAATACTATAACAAAAGACATTAAATATTTTTTAAGTTTTAATATCATATTCAGGAGCCCAGTCAGCTGTGGCTGTAGAATATACCGACTGCATCTCTGCCTAGGGGTAAGATCCTCTCCCCACAATGAGTGTCCTGATATGAGAGTAAAAAATATGATTAAACCATCTTGAAGATTTAGGGAAAGCAGAGAACGCCTTCATTGCCATTGCTCCCAGGTCCACTCTGACCCGGAGTGGTAGCTCCTGATAAGATCCTATCTATGAGTCAAATAGAAAAAAACTATACGTGCAAACAAATGACTGATGTTACATTGGGACTTATATAGCAATACTTGAAACCATCTACCTGTGTGCAGAAAAAGAACACAGGCTCGTTTAAAATGTTATCAAGAAAATGCTTTTACAAATTATATATATATATATATATATATATATATATATATATATATATATATATATATATGTATGTGTGTGTGTAAAAGTATTTGGCATTAAATAACCTACAATGCTTGATATGCTATAAAACAAAACAAAACCACATTCAAACAACCCACAATCAATAGATTATCTAAGAAGTAGACATTTGAAAATCAATATACGATATACAGTTAAGAATGAAAAATTTCTGAGTTTTGGGATAAAAAGCAACAATATTTGTTTTGCTTTGGTTTGGTTTTATGGCACATCAATCATTGTTGGTTATTTAATCCCAAATCCATCTTTATACATATAAACAGTTCCATTTCAAACTATTCAGTTTAGTCATATCGAGGAAAGTCGTTGAGGGAGTCTTACCCTTCTGCAGAGATGCTGTCGGTGTATTCTGCAGCCCCAGTCTACTGGACCAAACAATATTTTGATGGAATAAGAATAGTAAAATCCTGAGAGCAAGAATCCACCCTGTCCTGGGTATAACATTAAACTGCATCTAATGGTGAGACTCCAGTTCTGGGGAGTGAAGATTACCCATTCATTCTTATTACTGCAAGGTCTACACTGACCTGGAATAGTTGAACCTATGAAGGTCTAATCTATGGATAAAATAGATCTGTTAAAAGATTATACGTATTTCATAGAAATGTGTGATGCCATGTAACTGTAAATTGTTTGTATTAAGAATAGTAACTTAAAGCCATTATTGTTTAATAAGGACTCGGGGGAAGGAAATGAAAATCACTTAATAGAAATAGTAAGTAAAGTTGGAGACCATAGTCGAGGGTGACCAGAAGGCTCCCTTTTGAATAGCTACTACATCAAGGTGTAGGAGAGGGCGCTACTCCTTTCCCTGGATTGCTCCACTTTACCCTTGATAGGTACCTTATAATGCTGAGTGTTAAGCAAAGACGTATCAAGTACCATGTTTAAAGACTTTCGTGTGACGTGACATTGAGTTGAACCCAGGTCTCCTGTGCCATTGGCGAACACTCTACTCACTAGGCCAATGAGCCGGTCTTAAATTACTAGAAATCATACAAATTTGAGCAAATTATCAGTGTTAGATAAAAATATTTGATATCATATATATAAAAACAAACTCTTAAGAAAAAAAAACTGCATACTTAGGCTAAACTAACTTGTTTTAAATGGAACTGTTTTTGACATTGAAACTCTACTTACACTAAACTGAATTGTTATGTATAGAACTGTTTTGACATTTAACCATGTGTAAAAAAAAAAGATGTGCTTATACTAAACTGAATTAGCCAAATTAGAACTGTTTGACTTAACTGAATAGCTTGAAATTAAAAAATTTTGATAATTAAACTGTGTACTCACGCTAAACTAAATTGTTTGAAATAGAACTGACTATTTGCATAAAAATAGATTTGGCGTTAAATAACCAAAAAAGGTTGATATGTTATAAAATCCAACCAACCAACGAACCAAACATTAGGTATAAAATAACTCTGGCTAGTCTGATATGCCGTTAAAATCAATCAATCTGTAGTTATAATAAAGAGTGTATCAATAAAATCAATAGGATGGAATCAAAATAGTAATGATTCACTCTTCATCCGAAAACTTTCTATGGCGCTATGATAAACAATGTTATGATTTTTTATTTTAACTCTTCTCAGTTTTTTTCTTGACAATGACTAATGTTACAAATATTACATCAATGAATATAATGAGTTTGCACAATTCTTACAAAATTTCATATTTCTTACACACACACACACACACACACACACACACACACACACACACACACACATATATATATATATATATATATATATATATATATATATATATATATGTCGGCCCATAGGGCTACTGGGTAGAGTGTTTGCGAATGGCCCGGGAGACCAATGTTCAATCCTAGGTCGTCATACCAAAGACTTAAGAAATGGTACTTGATGCGACCTTAATTAACAGCATTATAAGGTGCATATCAAGGGTAAAGTGGAGCAATCCAGGGAAAGGAGTAGTGCCCTCCCCAACACCTCGGTATTGTAGCTACTGAAAAAGGAGCCTTCGCGTCACCCTCGACTACGGTCGCTAACTTACTATTAATATTTCAAAGTTCATTGGCTTGGGGTCGACGACTCGTCAGTTGATCAAAATCTTACATCACTGAATTAACCACTTATAGAAAATTATGAATACAATCACACTACCAGACTGTACTTTCATTCCCACAACGAGATAGAAAACTAATAATGTCTGGTGGTATCATATGGTAGCGGTGGGGTGCTTTGGGTTAGTTGTAATTATGCTCTAGTTTTGAAAACAAGTGTCATCATCAGATAAAGGCTTCTTTATTTTTTGTTTTTTATTTTTTTGCACCACAGGTGTTTTTTGGCCTATATATATATATAGAGAGAGAGAGAGAATACTTAGTCCAGTTAAACCGGAGTTAGGAGTAATTCCATCAGGACAAGAAATTATTCGTGAATGAATATTTAAATCTTCCTGGTAAAGAGCTCAATGTACCAATTATACAGAGCAATAATTTCATTAAGAAAAAACAACGAAACCAATCACAAAGGATTATAAATTTATTTCCATCCTGTTACGCATTAAGAAATATATATATATATATATATATATATATATATATATATATATATATATATATGAATGAAAAAAAAAGTATTCAGTGGATGATATTTATAGCTGAATTATTTGCCAATATTAAACGTTTCAGATTTTTCATAAAGCTGTTATCAGAGCCGTTAATATGTGATTTTGCGTCTTCTGAATTACATTCAATTTTAAAATGAAACAAAAAAAAATGAGATAACTTTTAGTATTCTATTACAGTTGGCAACGTTCTGTTTTAAAAGTGTGTGACGTAATAAGTGTTCAAAATCTATATTAAAGCGTAATATATATGCTAAAACAATATTTTTTTCCTCGTTCTCTCTTAATTTGTTTCTTTTCTTTTTCTTTACTTGTTTAATAGTTTTTCTTCTTTATAATGTAGCCGATTGTAATTTTGGGAGATTTGTAAGAAGTGTAATAGAAAAATCACTGAAAGAGAGTATAATTAAAAAGGATTAATCTAAATGAGGGATCCTTGAATTTTTCAGTACTAATTTCACTAAAAAGTAGATCAGTTGAAAAAAACGTTTTTTTTTCTATAATTAGAAATAATGCTTGATACAACAAACTTTTTATATATTTTGTAATGGATATTAACATTTTGGAATCTTTAAAAACTAAAGTTATGATAAGTTCCTAAATTATGTTTTTTGGTCGATCGTGATGTTTCACTCACGTAACTATTATTAAAATCCAAGCACTGCATCAGATTTGATGTGGGTATTGTTATTCTTATTAGTCAGAATACACTTTATTGGTTTTAAAGAGTTTGTTACTGTTTTAATCTCATGGTTGTTTAAAGATTTTTCGATGATGTTGGTGGTTGAACTGTTGGATAAGCAATATATCTGTAAAATAGATTACTGGAAAAATTATAAGAAATTTTTTTAAGATATTTACACTTGGAAATTTTAAAAGCTTTTAACATGTTGAATAAAGTATTTAAACTATTGGAGTTGTACGAAGGAGTTTTCTACATAGTTAAGTTCATCAAATAAAAATTCAGAGGAGGGGCAAATCCTAAGAATTACGATTAATTCACTTTTTATTTTAGTTATACATTTTGAGTAAAAATAAGTTCATTTTTATTTATAGATTCGTGAAGAACTTTAAATTCTAATTTGTTATTATTATTAGTAAAATATTTTAGTTAAGGTGTGGTTAGTTTCGAGTTCGTAAGTAAAATCTATGGTAGATTCAATTTTGTTTTGTTTATTTGTTGAATTATTATTTCATGGATATATAAGTAACATAGCATCTATATAACAGAAATAGTTAGAATCTTTCGGTATAATAAATTTAAAGGAAACGGATTCGAGAAATTCAAGAAAAGAATGCAAGGACACCCGTAAGATGCGTTCCCTTTTATATATATATATATATATATATATATATATATATATATATATATATATATATATATATATCTTTGTCTGAAGATGCAGATCTAACATTTTTTAAAGATATAGGGTCTGCTGAAATAAATATCGCAAAAAATATGAGTAATTTTTAAAGTTTTTCTTTTATATGGAATTATTTGCTCTGTAATTGATTTTTTTTATTATATTACATTGAACTCTTTTTTCGAATTTGAGTTACTTGGATATTGTAGACAGAAAATCCGAAAATAGAATCGTTTCCACCATCGGCTGATTTGGCGTTGGATGATATAAGGATATCTATCTATCTATCTATCTATCAATCTCTCTCTGTCTCTGTCTCTGTCTCTCTCTCTCTCTCTCTCTCTCTCTATATATATATATATATATATATACATATAAATATATATATTCATATTTTATACTTTAATTAATGCAATTTATTGTTTATTTTTATGCATGTATATATATATATATATATATATATATATATATGTGTGTGTGTGTGTGTGTGTGTGTGTGTGTGTGTGTGTGTGTGTGTGTGTGTGTCTGTGTGTGTGTCTGTGTGTGTGTCTGTGTGTCTACATGTCTTGGTGTTTCCTTGTGTCATGAAAATCTGAAATAAAAGATCATTTTATAGCCGATGTTCGTCTCATTGAGAGGACAACAAGTGTGTTACAAGGGACAATACCCAACGTTGCTATATTTCTTTAGTTATTTTATTTCGCGACGTTTGAGGAATTTCACTTAATTGGAGTCACTTGTATTTGAACGGGGATTTTATAATCAAATCATAAGTATTTTTACATCACCAATTTCGAAATTCAAGTTTACCGCAAATGTATTTCATGTCGTCTTGAGTTTCATTAAAAGGTTGAAATTTCACAGTCACAATATTTCAATTTGATTGATTCACTCATTTTAAAAGAACTTTTAGAATTAAACATGACCGTTCTACATCACAAATTACGACAATGTATAGTTTAAGCAACAGCCAATCAATTCGAGTTTCATCACAAAGTTAAAATTTCACATCCACTATATTTAATGGGAAGTCTTTTTTTAAATAGAAGCTTTAAAATTAAATTGTAAGTTTTTTCTGCAATGCCAATTAATAGAATCAATATTTTCATGAATGTATTTCTTATCTTCTTGAATTCCATTAAAATGTGAAAATTTGACAATCTCAATATTCAAATTCAAATGAACGACTGTTAATTTAACAGGGATTTTTACAAAACTCAAAATTTCCACAAATGTATTTTATTTCAAATTGATTTTCATAAAAATCTTGAAATTTGATGATCACAATATTTCAATTTCAAGGAAAAACTGTTATTTTAGCAAGTTAAAATTTAATTCAAAGTCCTTTCTGTTATGCCAATTTTAAAATTCAAGTTTGTTACAAATGAAATTTCTTATCAGGTTGAGTTTCATGAAAGAATTGAAATTTCATGATCATAATATTTCGATTCAATTGAAAGGCTTTTGTTTTAACAGAGATTTTACAGTTTGATAATAAGTCTTTTCTACATAAGCAATACAAAAGTTCAAGATTGCCATAAAGGTATTTCCGGCATCGACAATTTGAAAATCTAAGGTTAACACAAATGTATTTAATGTTATCTTGTCTTTCATTTAAATGCTAAGATTTCGCAAATACAATAGTTCAGTTTTATATATACACTGTCATTTTAAAATAAATTTTAAAATAAAATAATACGTCGTTTCTGCATAGCAAATTACAGCAATACGCAGCCCAAGAAAATGCTAAAAATTTAATCTTGAGTTTCATTACAATGATGAAATTTTACATTCACACTATTTTAATTTAATGTAAAAACTATTATTTGAACAGGTATTTTACTATTAAATAATAAGTGCATTCTGTATCGTTAATTTCAAAATTCAAGATTAACAAAAGTTTATTTCTTGTCATCTTGGGTCGCTTAAAAATTTTGAAGTTTTACAGCCACAAAATTTTGATTGAATGGAAACCCTTTTTTAAAAGAAATTTTTAAGTTTATAAATGTTCTTTCTGTATCACAAATTACACTAATTTAAAGTCCAAGAAAATGCTAAAAATTGTTGTGAGTTTCATCAATTTTTGAAATTTCACAACCACAATATTTAATAAAAACCCTATTATTTTAAAATTACATAAGAAGTCTATTCTGCATCACCAAGTTCAAAATGGAATCACTTATTTTAACATGGATTTTTAAATTAGATAGTAAATCAATTTTGCATTGCTAATTTCAAAAACATATTGACCATAAAACTGACACAAAAATATTTTATGTCATCATCAATTTCATCGCAATGTTGAAATTCCACCATCACAATATTTGAATTTAATAAAGAATAATATCTAGGATTTTCCAATTAAATGTTATTTCCTTCATTCATTGTTAACTTTAGATGTATAGATCAAGTAATTTAATATCGGACTACACGTCTTAAATGTTGAAACTTTGCTGGGATTAACTTATTTCAGAATTAGAAAAGGGGTGACAATTAAAAAATGACAAAAAAAAAAAAAAAAAAATAGAAAAGAAAAACGATACAGTAAAATTGATGTGTTTGTCTTGCATGTAAGACAATTATAAGTTCATTCTGCATCACCAAATTCAAAATGGAATCAATGTTCTTTTAACGTGGATTTTCAAATTATTTATACACTTTGTAAATGAATATTTTGTAGGTAACATTTTTAAACGAGCCAGAGCTCATTTATCTACGCTCAGTTAAATGGTTTCAAGTACAGCTATTTCACTTTAATAATTCAATTTAACATCACTCATTTGTTTGCACACAGTTTAATAGTTTCAAGGATTGTAAATAATTAAATAGTTCTATTTGACCCTTAGATGGGATCCTAACAGGTACTACCACTCCAAGTCAGAGTGAACATGGGTGTAATGGCAATAAAAGAGAACTCCCCATTCCCAAATCCTCCAAGACTTGAGCCTCACCATCAGGTAGTTTAGTGCGATAACCAGGAAACTCGTTGGGGAGGTATTACCTCTCTGCAGAAATGCAGTCGGTGTATTATACATCCCCAACCTTTGGATTTGGTTTCGTTTGTAAATCAATTTTACATTGCTAATTTCAAAAATGTATAGACCATGAAACTGACTCAAAAGTATTTTATATCTCATCAATTTGATCTTAATGTTGAAATTCCACCACCACAATATTTGAATTTAATAAAAAATAATATCTAGGATTTTCCAAATAAATATTATAAAATTTCTTCATTGTTTACTTTAAACCTTTGGTTTAGTTTGGTTTTATGGCTAATCAATCGTTGTAGGTTATTTAATGCCAAGGCCTAATAATACATACATGCATATATATATATATATATGTGTGTGTGTGTGTGTGTGTGTGTGTGTGTGTGTGTGTGTGTGTGTGTGTGATAGCAAGAAAATGTTTACAAATGATCAACGAGCATAAAATCATTTTATGCAGTTGAATGGTTCGTTGGTTGGTTGGGTTTTATGGCATATCAACCTTTACGGGTTATTTATCGTCAAATCAGTTTTTATGCTAATAATCAGTTCTATTTCAAACAATTCAGTTTAGCATGAGTACACAGTTTAATTGTCAAATACATTTTTATTTCAAGCTAATCAGTTTAGTCAAATAGTTCTAATTCAAACAATTCTATTTAGTATCAGTATAGTTTTTGTTCAGACACAATTAAAAATCAAAACAGTTCTATTTAAAAAAAAAATTCAGTTTAGCATAAGTACGCAGTTTAGATGTCAAAACAGTTCTATTTCAAGTAATTCAATTTGGTATAAGTACGCAGTTTAGTTCTATTTGGCCCATAGATAGGACCCTATCAGATGCTACCACATCGGGCCAGAAGACCTTGGAGCGATGCAGTCAGTGTATTCTACAGTCCCAGCCGACTGGGCAAACAGATAAATGGTTTCAAGTATTTCTTTCTATATAACAGTCACAATTTAACATCAGTCATTAGTTTGCACCCATATTTTGTAGGTAATTTCATTTTTGAAAGAGGTACAACTAATTTGTTTGCACATAAGTATTGCTATTGTTTCTACACACTTAGGTGATTTCAATTATTCCTATCTAACTCTTATAATTCTGTTCGATATTAATCATTTATTTGGAGACAATGAAGTGGTTACAAGTATTGGAATTTAACACTAGACATTCTCTTCAGCCCAATTCATTCATTTTCACAGAGGCAAATGGTTCCAAGTATTGCAATGTTTCATTAAGAATTCAATTAAACATCCACACAGTTTAAATGTCAAACAGTTCGATTTGACTCATTTGGAGCAATAGCAATGAAAGAGTACACCACATTCCCTAAAGCTCCAGGAGTTGAGCCTCACCATCTGGTGGTTTTGTGTCATATTCAGGACACTCGTCGGGGGTGTATTACCACTCTACAGAGATGCAGTCGGTGTATTCTGCAGCGCCAACCAACCATGTATGTTTTTACTTTTATGTAAAACAATTATAGCCAACAGTGAAAACAGTTACAGTTCATTATCGTTATATTTTAGAATGATTATTGGTCTTCAGAGAGGCATGGCTCTCTGCTAGGTTGGTTGGTATTAATAGCCAGTAGTTGTGATACGCTGGCACAGGTGGAATCTTTTCATCAAAACGAGGATCTCATCAAATTTTGTGCCTTGTGGTTAGATAATTATAATTACCAATAAAGGATTTTTTTTTTAATTATTCGTTCTGTAATTATTGTCAAACGTCAAGTTAATTGATGAGTATCAACATATGAATATTAAATGTTAAATGAATGAATGTCAACAAACGAATATTATTATTTATCAAAAAAATGTTCCGAAATTAAATTCTAAAAGTTTGCTTATTCAAAATGTATTCATGGTATATGAACTAAAGTTGTTCTTATTCACATTAATTATCAATAACAACAGTAATATATATATATATATATATATATATATATATATATATATATATATATATATATATATATATATATATATATATATATATATATATATCTTTAAAGAAAAAAAACTAAGACCGGTTATTTTAGGATTATAAATTTATTTCCATCCTGTTTTTCAGTTTCTGGTGTGAACCGAAAACACGAAGAAAAATATAACAGGACTTCTTCAGATCCAATAGATAAATAAGACAGAATAGACAACCGGTCTTTGGTTTTTTTCTTTAAAGAAATATTGCTCTGTAAAAAGTTACATTGAGCTCTCCACCAGGAAAATTTAAATGTTCAGCTCCTGAATGATTTTCTTGTCCTTCAGGAATTACTCCCAACTCTGGTTTAACTGGACCGAATAATACCTATATATATATATATATATATATATATATATATATATATATATATATATATATATATATGGGGGGGTACATAATGTAATTATAAGAAAATTCAAACCTGGTTAAATCGTTATTATGTATCTATTTCGGCGAAGATTATCATAATACACTTCGTCTCATCAGATGACTTCACACTTTAAATTTGAGGTTAAAAAACAGCAAATACAGATTACAGTCTATATATATGTATGAAAAAAAAGAGGTGTATATCTATGTAAAAAAAAACTGATTCAACAGAGTATCTGTAGCTACAGATTCAAAATTATCAGGAAGAT
>CAUZXS010000218.1:5000-40000 GCA_963585895.1 Sepioteuthis lessoniana
AATAACTTTGCTAATATGTATCCTACCTTCTAACATAAGACTAAAAACTAATCCTAAGTTTTACAAATTTTGGCTATTCATATCTAGCAGTATCAGTTCTAGTCATGTTTTTTATCAAAATGTTAATTCCCAGCCGTTTTATTGCAAGAAACATATCCAAATTTGCATCGTTAGAATGACTACTCAGGTTTCCTGAAATTTCAAGTTCGCAATAATAATGGCACATATTGTTGGCATTTTGGTTGGTTGGATTTTATAGCATATCAACATATGTAGATGATTCAGTGCCAAATCCTCTGTGTGTGTGTGTATATATATATATATAAATAAAATATAAATGATTTGTAAATGAACAGTTTGTAGATAAATAGTTTGTAGAGCTCATTTATCTGCACACAGTTAAATGGATTCAAGTTCTATGTCTTTAACATTTCAATATCAATCATTAGTTTGAACACAAATGGTTAAGCAGTTCTATTCAACCCATAGACAGGACCCTAATAGGTACTACCACTCTGGGTCAGAATGGATCTGGGAGTAATGGCAATGAAGAGGTACTCACATTCCCCAAAGCTCCAGGACTGAAGCCTCACCATCAGATGGTTTAGTGTCATATCCAAGACAATAGGTGATGGGGGTGTCTTACCTCTCTGAAGAGATGCAGTTGACATATTTAACATTTTGGTTCTTATTAAATGCATGACACACACACACACACACACAAGATTGGCAGTACAATTCCAATAGAATATTAGTTTTAAAACAAATAAAGACATGATTTTAATAAGTAATAAAATTAGATCAACTAAAATAAATCCTGAGGTGCCTTTCCTGACTCTTTTCAAAAGGTAGAAATAATTATTCGAACTTAATAAATCAAATGATTAAAACAATGAGGGATGTGATCTCTAAAGAGAGGAGAGAAAAAAATTCTAAAGGGTCAAAATGACAAATCCTCAAATAAGTTCAATTTGTGAGTGAATTCATTTTGCCTACATTAGGGTGGACAGACTTTGCATAGCAACTACTACAGTTTCAACAATGTCATGATTTTTTGTCCATACCTTATTTAAGAAAAAAGAAATACTAAACTGAATAATGCTTAGAACAGACATTTATACTTGTCAAATGCTTGCCAAAAGCAGACTCATCAGTGTGTGATATACCAGATGAGTATATTCAAGTGGGTTTATGTATGAAGCTAGTCATATACTGGGCGATTCTCACCTCTAATCTTTGGATAGTTTGACTTATACATTTGAAAACCCAAGTTGTTATTACTACTACTGAAGATTTAAAAGAACCTATCCCACTTTTGTTTTTCATACCTGTATATTTTATATTGAAATTGTCAGAATCTTAGAATATTTAATTCTGAATTTTTTTTTAAAAAGTAGATATCAACTTACCAGAATGTATGTCCACAAAGACATGTCACTGGTTTAGTATCATAATGTGCTACTTTTACTGCGTGACCACAATCTGGGGCAGGACACCATCGAAGAAGCCGATTGCACTGATTGTCAAATAAAGGAAAAACTGTTGAGATTTTTTATAAGACGAGAGAGGAAAAAACTGCACGAACTTATAAATTTTGAATTTTTACAGTTTTATATTAAGAGATACATTTATGTAATTATGAAACTTTTTGTGCCTGGTAGATTTGTTGCCGCATCGCTCAACAACAAAAAAAAAATGCGATGTCTGACCAAAAACCTTCTTTCGTATTCAACAATTATCTTCTCCTTCATTTCTTTAAACTGACTGCCACTTCTTTAGTCAATTCTTGTCCAATGCAAAACCAAAAGACTTTGAGTGACGACGTTCATTATTTTTACGTTCTTTTCGGTCTGCCCTCATTTGCATGTGCATCTTTACTCTCCATGGTTTTACGCGACTGCTGGTGTGAACATGTGACCATTTGCAATATAAGCTCGCTAAGGGCACCCATTTTTTTCCAGTCCACAAAAAAAAAAAAAAAATCTTGTACACGGAGCATATGCACTGAGGTGGGTGGTGATTTTTGTCTCTATTTTCACTATACTCCACCTAATCTCATGATCACAAATATGGCATGGGGGCGGTGCCTGTTTCTGCCAGGTGCTTCTTCGCAGAAGTGCAGGGTGCTCTTCCATCAGGTTTCCTGACATTCCCTCCATTTTCACTAGTTTGGTCATTTTCATCTTTGGTGTCTTCCTCAGAGGTTAACTGTACAGATGAATGTTGGCCTCCCGATTAACAAGTCACCATGACCCCCCATCTAGTTACTGAATGATGTGTCACTTTCGTCTTCCTCTGTAACAGCCAATTTGTCGCACCAGCTAAGGTCTTTCACATGGCGGGGTGTGCCATTGACCAGCACCATCTGAGGACTGATCCCTATCAACCTGTCCTTTGCAAAATCTGGTGGTGAATCAGCAGTCTGGTGGTTTGACCCAGGCAGGTTCCCCAACTTGGTATACGATTTCTGACTTCAGGTGGAGACGGTTTGGGGGTCTATGCCCTTCATGCACAGCTCATACTGGTATATGCCATTTGCTGGCGCGCTAGACAGTGTTTCGTTATCTTTGAGTGTCACATTATGCCAGTACATGGCTTTCACTACCGAGCAACGCGACCTCACTGCTATTCTCTTGACAGTGCTAAATTTATATGCAGGGTGTTGTTTGTCGGACAATGCCAGCATGCATCCTTCAGGATGTCACCATGTCTCTCCAACACTACACCGGTTGCTAACGAGCTCGCATCAACCCACGTGTTCAATCCTTCTCCGGATACACTCCAGTTACCTTGAACAGGGTCATCAC
Source organism: Sepioteuthis lessoniana (assembly GCA_963585895.1). Classification (NCBI taxonomy): domain Eukaryota; kingdom Metazoa; phylum Mollusca; class Cephalopoda; order Myopsida; family Loliginidae; genus Sepioteuthis; species Sepioteuthis lessoniana. The sequence goes on from CAUZXS010000218.1 coordinate 7,808, forward strand.
AGGTCACCCTGGCCAGTACTTCTTCCACAACTCACCTGAGGGAGGCATCGTTGACCGGGTCATCCCACCCCTTGGTCACCGCAGTCACGCGTAGCCAGATGCAAACAGGGAAGTGGCCCACCAACATCCCACACATGGAAAATACCGTGCATTATTTCATCTCAGCAGGGGGTTCTGGAATTGCAGTTCCTCACTTCCAACACAAGGTGTCGCTCTCCCACCAAACCTTAAGGCCCAGCACTTTAGCTCCGTGCTTTAGGTGCTCAGGATCTTTACAAGTCAGACCAAAAGATTCCAATTTCGCCCTGACCTCATCCACAGATATCATCTCCTCATTCACATATATGTCATTGATGTAGGATGGCGTTACATTTATCGTCTGTTCCTCTTGTGACAACACTGTGCTGACAATAGCCTTGATGATCATCGGCACATTTAACCTGAAGCCAACCACATTAGGCAATATCTCACCCTCTTGATCAGTACCATCTGATACGCCCAGAGAGACTCGTGGACTCGTACTTGTAAATAGGCCCTCCGTAGATCAAGCAGTGAAGGCATCTTTAGTCCATCACCGGGCGCACCTAGCCTTTGGTATATTGTATGACAGCCATTAGAGAAATCAAACCGTTAGGGCATCCTAGTCGTTCATGGGGGTATGGGATCAACCAACCGTTCATGATCCAAACTTGCAGTTCCCTCATGTACTCTACCCTGATGTTATTGGGTATCTTATATTCTGCAACGAAGTTGCAGAATAGAGTTGGTGCATTGTTCAGGGTCCATTTCTACCTGGCGGTCCATATCCTCTCATTATGGTTGAAAGAGGCATTGAAATCCAGTTTGTCGACACAAAGGGCCACACATGCTTCTTTTCCTCCAAGTTTCACGCCTCCCTTGTTAGCCCAGCTTCGGCAATCCGTGGAGTAATGTTTAAGACCACTACATCTGTAGCATTTTGGGCTTTCTCGTGGCCTTGACACAGCAGAATCACCTGCAGCACGTTGCCTCTCGGCTGGTGTCTCAGTCGTTCTTGCAGCTGCTGCAACCAGTTCTATATCTTTCAGAATGTTTTGGGCTAGCAGTTTGTCGATTCCCAGTTTATCCAGTCTTGAAGACGCTCACAGCAGCCGACTAACATAATCGGGAAGTCCAGCCATAAAGGCACATTCCAGTATGCGGTCAGTTGCTCCTCCAAATCGTACTGCCAGCCTCCTTATATCAGCTAGATAGACGTCCACCACCTCACCGGGTTTGAGCTGTCGCCCAACAAACTGTTTCCATGTGATGAAGGGGTCTGTCCCAAAAGCCGTATACAGGGCACGATCGATTTCTTCCAGGTCTGCATCATCCCCAAGTTGCTGGTATACCGCATAGGCTCTTTTCGTGAGTCTCAATGGGATCACCATTGATGGTTATTTTATTCTGAATAGTTTGCAGACCCATTCGGCCATCTCAAACCACTTGACGAATTAGGGGATCAACCTCAGTTCAAACTTATCCATCTGGCTGTGGCTATAGAATATGCCGAAATAGCTTGTGCCTGGTAAAGTTGTTGTGTCTCAACAAAAATAAATAAAAAACTGCAATGTCTGACCAAAAACCTCCTTTCATATTTAACAATTATCTTCTCGTTTGTTTCTTTAAACTGACTGCCGCTTCTCCTCTAATCAATTCTTATCCAATGCGAAAGCAAAAGACTCCAAGTAATAACATTCGTTGTTTTTTTTTTCTGCCTGCTCTCATTTGCATATGATCTTCATTCTCTGTGGTTTTACATGACTGCCGGCATGAAGATACATGACCATTTGTGATATAAGCTTGCTCAGGGCAGCCATGTTTTTTTCCAGTCAAAAAAAAAAAAAAATCTTGCATGTAGAGTATGTGCACTGACGTTTGCGCAAAGGCGAGTTGCGATTTTCATCCCAATTTTCACTACACTTTTGTTGAAACCAAGACAAAATACATAACTCGAAATGTATTTAAGTATCAATATAAAACCTGCATAAACAAAAGCAAATGGCAATACTTTTTATTTCATTGCAAGTTTTCATATTCTTTATTAGTTAAAGATTCTTAAGTAAAACATTGGTTATGTTTCTCAGCAGTGATAAATGTTAAAAAAAATCAATGCTAGTAAGTATATACAACTCTTTTACGTATCTTACCACATGAATAGCATTGGAAGAAAATGAAAAGAGAATCTAAAATTTTTTCAATGAAACTTGATATACATACACAGGCTCATTCCATTATTAACCCAATTGTATATAAAATATCAGTCAAATATACATACCTCTACAAAGCTATTTGTGATTATTTGCTGATATTTTAATCTCACTTTAGCATCAGTTACTAGTAACCTGAAACAAAGTAAATGAGATTCAATCTTTTTGTTTAAATACTAACATTAAAATATCTGCAAACAATTAATTCATAGAAATCAATTTCAATAACATTAACTGTAAATGAAATCTACTCATAATTTTTGTAGCCAGGCAAAATAGCACATACAGAAATAAAATAAAGTCCTGAATTAGATCTTTTGGCTTTAATGATGATTTATTTATGTTTGGGCTATAAACCTGAGTGGAAATGATGGTTGATGTAGATTGATTTTAATAACATGTCAACACACCTAAGGTTATTTTATGACAAGAGAATTGTGTACATTGTATATCTAAATTTTTTGTGTAGTTCTTTTGCACATGGTTATTATGTTATCAGGTATTCAAAGAAGATCTATCTGAACTATACTTGGGACTCTAACAGGTATTACCAATCCAGGTCAGAATGGACCTGAGAGCAATGGCAATGAACTAGGTACTCCCCAAAGCCCAAGAACTTGATCTTCATATACAGGGCACTTCTTTGGGGAGGAGAAGGGGTCTTATTTCTCAGCATAGGATATAGTCACTGTATTCTAAACTGTGCCAACAGTTCCTGATTAAAAATGAAAATTATTGGACAAGTCTCAAACTTACATTCTTTCTATATTTCTGCAAGGTATTTGATTCCATATAGAGGAAAAATGGTGCAAATACTTCTAGCATATGGTCTCCCCAAAGAAACTGTACAAAAACCAAAGCAAAGCTTTGCTCACCTAAAGGTGACAGATTTCTTTGATATTGTCACTGGAGTCTTGTAAGGAAATACATTGGCACTGTTTCTATTTATAATCTGCCTAGATTATGTAATAATGTCAGATATAATGAAAGAAAATGGTCTCACATTAAAAAAAAAAAAAATGATATCCCACAAACTATCATGGATACAGATTGTGTAGATGATCTAGCACTTTTTGCAAATACAACTACCTGCTGCATAGCCTGGAACAGGTAGCAAGAGACATTGACCTCCACATGAACTCAGATAAAACAGAGTTCATGTGTTTTAAACAAGATGGTGCATCTCCACATATCTTGGTAGCAATATCTCATCTACAGAAAGCAATGTAAACATATGCATAGGAAAGGCATGATCATATGGAAATCTAATCTCCCTGATAAAATAAAACAAGAATTCTTCCTAGCTGTAGCCATGTTAGTATTATTGTATGGCAGCACCACCTGGACTTCAATGAAGTGAATGGAAAAAAAGCTAGATAGGAACTTCACAAGGATGTGGTCTATTTTGAACAAATCCTAGAAGTAGTATGCCACACATCAGCAGCTGTACAGCCACTTACTTCCCATCTCCCAAACCATCCAAGCAAAATGAACAAGACATACTGGGCACTGCTGAAGAAGCATGAAACACATGCATAGATACACCAGTGTTTGCCAACCAGCAAAAACATTCATCAACACTGCAGACACTGGATGCTACCTAGAGGACCTGCCAAGGGTGATGAATGATAGGGAAGGATGATGAGAAAGAGTCAAGGGAATCTGTGCTATCATCTTGACTTGATGATATATCTACCTACAGATGGCTGAATGGATGAATCTAAGATCACTTGCAAAATGAAAACGTTTTGAAATATGTAAAATTCCATGAAAATTTCATAATTTATAAAGAGGACAATATTAAGTGACTTTATCAACATTGCTGGAAATTTGATCATCATGAAGAGAGTATTCAGAATTTAACATTTTATGTTACATTTTTGAAAGTTGCATAGCTATAATGAAAGCTACTAAAAATTTATTAATTTGAAATGACCAGATTTACAAAATCATGAAATGTTTAAGTAGTTAAAAATCGTAGTAACATAATCACACAAATAGAAATTGTAAGAGTAAAAAATAAAAATTAAATGACCGAGAAGATTATAGGAACAGCTTGCATTATTAATTTTTTTAGGCTCATTTCCTTGGCTTAAAAAAAAAAAAAAAAAAAAATTCAATGTACTTTTGTAGGATTTAATGAATAAATGTTTTTAAAGTTGACAGTCAATCCTTTTTTTAAATAATCAGGACACGAAAAGCTTAATTTAAATACTTACATGACAGTGGCATCGTCCACAAGAATATCACAACCATGAGCGGCACAGGATATAGTTTGTCCCATTCCCTCATCCATCACTTTCGTTGTTAGATATTCCATCCAACATTGACTACAAAAACGATGCCCACACTCCAAACCAGTCATATCCTTAAAAAGAGATTTTCAAGTTTAAATTTTGAATAAAAACAGTTACTTTCAAAACTAAATTAAAGTAAATAATTTTAAGCAATACTATTCTAGTTTGAGAATAAAGGAAAATTGAAAATAGAAGCATGCATTTATATTGTGATGCGTTTAAATTGCATTAAAAAAATGGTTGCAAAGAGGCGGGACATGGAAAAGCTGATCAAAGTCAAAACAAAAATGTTAAATTTCCCATCACAACAAAACTGAAATAGGTGAAATATCAAAATTGAGAAGCTCAGAGTCTGTTGAAAATTGGAGCAGATATATCAAGCTAAATAATTTTTCCTTAAATTTTGAGTTAAATCTTTTCATCATTGCTGCACAGTTACTACAACCAAATTGTGAAAATCTTAAAATATGTTTAAATTCATACAATGTAAGAATTTATAATCAAAATATCAATTCTTTTACTTGTTGGGAATATTTATTTTGAACTTAGAGTAAGTTTTGGTTTGGCTTGATTGCATACCAACCATTGTAGATTATTTAATGCCAAATCCTCTTTATACATATATATTAAATATATATTAGTAAACACTTTGTTGATAACACTTAAATGAGCCTAAGCTCATTCTTTTGCACACAGTTAAATGGTTCCAAGTATTGCTATGTATCGCTAGCAATTTGATTAAACAGTTTATTTGTTTACACAGTTAAATGATCAAACAGTTCTATTTCAAACAATTCAGTTTAGCATAAGTCATTTGTTTGCACATAGTTTAAATGTCAAACAGTTCTATATGACCTATGGATAGAATCCTATCAGGTGCTACCATTCCGGGGCCAGAGTGGACCTGGGAGCAATGGCAATGAAGGGGTACTCTGCATTCCTCCATCGCTCCAGCATTACTGGAGCCTCACCATCAGATTGTTTAGTGTCATATACAGGACACTCATTGGTGTGGAGAGAGAGGGGTGTTACTTCTTTCCAGAGATGCAGTCAGTGTATTCTAAAGTCCCAGTTGACTGGGCCAACAGTAAGCTTTGGTAAAGTTACTATAGAAAAATGTTGTAAGGTACAACATTGCTGAGAAAGCAAAGTAAAAACAATATCATTCATCCCATCACTTCATTTATCGCTATAAACTAATTTGATATAATTCTTCTTAACTTCTAGGTTTAACTTCATTATAAATAACATGTATTTATTAACCCAATCCCTCTGCTACAAGCAGGATGTGATTTTTAAACAGAATAAAGCTGATATGGATTCAGAGTTGTCCTCCTAGACTGATTGCCTAACCAAAGTTGAAGAACCCATTCTGCCTTTCTATTTCCCATATCAGGAGAGGAGGATAATTCTCAAGGGCATTGGCACTAAGTGAAATGCAGCTTTGTTCAAAATTTGAACTTAGGTTGCCAATTTCATTTCCTATAATAACTATTAAACTAAGCACACCTCCATTATAAATAATGTGAAGATCACAAACTAAACTTCTAGTTTAATCTAATCTTCAAGTTATCTTTCTCTTTCCCTTCTATCTGCCCATTCTGGTTCATTTTTAACTTAAATACAAATGCAAATTCTACTGGTCCAAATTTGGAAGGATTTTAAATTAACTTTGTTTCATAGATGTACAACTGTTAGTTTAATCATTAATAATGATTATATTTTGCTCAATAGTACAATTGATGAAGGGGAGAAGCAGTAATGTACAAAGTGTGTATGGAGGGGGAGCTAAAAGTCTATGGGATAAATTCATATTTTAGGGAACAATTGTTTGAAAGACTCAAATCCAAATGATTTTCAAATTTGTTGAATAACTCTCGGGTAAAATTGTGTACTATTAGATGAGGTTAGACATTAGGAAGTAGCTACATTGTTATTTTGTTGCAAACCTCATAAATAGATATATAAAAAAAAACTATGAAAATATCAAAAGGAAATGTTTAAATAGAAGAATGTAATATATGTAATATAAATACTTACACTCTGTGGTTTAGATATCAAGCAAATTTCACACAGAATTTCACCTTGTTGTGATTGTGTCGAAGTAGGCCTTGGAATTTTCTGAAATAAACCAATAAATAACTTGAACATGGATATAAGCATACTATAAAACATCAGGATTGATGATTAAAATGCAAACAGACTTGTCCTTACATATAAGCAAAATCTTTGAAACACTATAATTAAATTTTAAAGATTTTAATGAAGTGCTGAGAACTTAAAAAAAAATTACAAGTTTGACAAAATGACATTAAAAAAAACATCAATGTAATGATTAAAATTAAATTCTTAAAATATTAATTTATCAGTCAAATATATTAAAGTCAACAAAAAATTTATACATCAAAGAAAATTGTTTATAGAGAATTTCTGGCTTGTATTAACATCTTTTTTTAATTCCACAATGCAATAAGTAAAATGTATCAAAATGAATACATTAAAGACCAACATTATCTATAAAATTACCGAGGTGTTTGTGAATAACATCACAAAGCTAGAAACCATCATTAGATTTTAATAAAAAGGGTCCAAATTTTTAAAAAATTCACTCAATATCCAGTACTGATAAAACAGGACATTTCATTGAAATTATATACAATAAGAAAATGTAATAATAAAAAATGGCAATTTTTATCAATGCAGAAAAAATTAAGTTAGGGCAAAAATAAACGTTTCAAAGAAAGAAAGAAAAAAAAAATTTTCTTGCTGTTATCAACATATAAATATATATTTCATTTTACCATAAGTTATAACTTGTGGGAAAACAAAATGATTCATGTTGATAACAGCTTAAAAAAAAAAACAAAAAAAAAAAACTGTATTCTTGATGTTAAGTTGTTTCGGTTGATCCATTCTTCGACCCTTATCAAGAGGAGAAAAAATTCATGCCAACATGATGGCACTAATAGAATTTATCCATTTAGTATATTTATGACTAAAATACCCCATCCCCAGTTTTTGGGTCTCTCACCAGACTTTCCTCTTGATTTTTACACGTGATGAGGACTGAAGAATAAATCAGCCAAAACATTTAATGTCACCAAGAATGCAAGTAGTTCAACTACTAACAACAAAAAAAAAAAAACGTGGTATGATTTATGTAGATACCAATTCACATGAATCCTTTTGTTTTCAAATCTTGATAAAATTGTGACTTATAGTGCTACTAGATAGACGCTATATTGTCATTTTGTTACAATCATCATTAATAGTTAAATATAACAGGCTCATTAAATAAGTTTCCAGACTTTTTTTTGTATGGGCACTTTTATTGATAGTACACACATGAAACTAGTCCCCTTCCAAGTAATCTCCTCCGGCTGCAATACACTTGTTTTACCATTCCAACAACTTCTGGAAGGCCCCATGCAAAATACCCCCACCACTTAATAACTTTAGGTTATTTTCTTACCATTAGAATAAATCTGGTGATATAAATAACTTCAGTCAATTATGTAAGATAAGCAGTACTAATTTCAGTGAATCTTAGAAATATGACAATATTGGTCGATGGCGGTACGTGAGGGGTTAACCAAAAAAAGTTGAGTAGCCAAATATAATTGCCAAGAAGTGTAAAAATTGAAATGTCTGGGAAAAAGAATTGAAAATTCTGAAAAAGAATTTTTGACAATAGTCAAAACAGAAAATGGAAAGATGTTGACAGGTAATGAGGGTGACCAAGTTGGTTACAAGTAAAATCGCGAATAGAGGAAGAAAGAAAAAAAATGTTTTAGGATATCATGAACAGTTCCCAAGCCTGAAAAAAAAATGAAAATTAGAAATTTGACAATCGGGGAAGATAACCCGTGACCCGTGTCTCTCACCTGATTGCAGTGACAGGGAGAAAGGGTGTTGAAAGGTGAACAAGGGAATCTTTGTTGATGGTGTGAAGGCTGTCTGGCATGATGATGTCATAAGCAGTAAAATGAGAGAAACTATGTTGGTAGGAGGAAAGTTATCCTCCCGTAGTCCTCACTACGAGGGTAGTGAGAGGGACGACTCTGTGGAAGTAGTGAAAAGAGGGTTGGACCCTTTCTGATGACGTTATGGAGATCACCCCTGCCTCAGTCAGAACCTACCCAGAATATTGGCAATTATTATATAAACAGGCTGATTTTTGAACTCAGCAGTTGGTGGCAGGAGAGCGAAGCCGTTCGGTTCCAGACGTAACAGACGAAGACCAGACAGGGACCAACAGATTGGAATTGTGCTTTGCGCTGCCAACTCAGATATTACCAGTCTGCTGCTGGGAAAATTTGTTGCTAAGAAAACTTAACCCTCGTCAAGCCGCCGCCTTAGACCATTATATGTCACATCCGCAGATTTTTGTCGCCATCTGTAACTTTGAAGTTTTATAAAATCTTTTTTTTATTGTCTACTGCAGAAATCGGAGTTATTTTTTTTGTTCTGCAATATATGTACCCTTCGGAGTCCAGTCTTCAGCTGCCAGTAAACCCTCTTCCTTTTAGACGTGGCCATCGGCCTTACTTTTAAAGAATCACAACGTGGGGCAGGGCAGTGCATGGTCACTTTCCTGGAAGGAACTTTTGATCTGTTTTTTCCCGCGTTGTAGCAGAGAGATTGGAGGGAGGCAGACAAGGTTGTGGCAAAGAGATACCATAATTGGTATATTTGGCGCCGTGACCGAGGATTGGGGTCTGGAGGTTTGGTATAGAAATACATTGATTTAAAATATTTAGCTATATAATTTTGTTGATAAAATTTTAAAATTTTATTTGTGGTAGGAATCAAAAAGTTTGTTTTTATTTTTTTTTTTATATATTACATTTAAGTACTATTTGTTTTTTAAGTAATATTTCAATTGATATAATTTATTAAATTTGAAGTAGTCTAATGAGTCTGAAAAATATGATTGAATGAATGTATATCATATGCATGATGTATTGGCTTAGTAAACTTCCTGGTGGGGTATTTTGCATTCTGAACAAGTTTCATGAAAATTTTAAAAATTTACTGTAACTATAAACCTTTTCAAAATTAGTGTACATAATTCAGATTGTTTCTGCTTATTCCATTTGTTTATCAAAATTAATTTATTTCTAAAAATAAAGTACTAACAGCTTTTTTTCAAATAACTTATGATTTATAAATTTTAAGAATCATTACAGAAAAACAATTTATGAATTTGCCTATTCAAAGCATCAGTGTAATACAGTTTTTGCTATATGAAATTCAAGAATCAACAAATTGGCCATTTTTATTTTGTTTTCAGTATTACTAATGAAATTGATTGAGTAGTTTATAAGACTATCAAATGGATTACATCAACAAATAAAATCACACGAGCTGAAACAATTTTTCTCCAATTTTATACATTTATTTCTATAGATTGTTTTTTCGCTTTTGAATCAGATCTCATCAGTTTAAAATTTATAAAAGATTTTATGAACCCAGGTTTAGTTGTTAAAGCAAATGATGTTAATGAACCACTACAAAAATATAATGACGTATATTTATTATCTATATTTTGCAAACTTGTCGTGGAAAACCTTGGAGTGTGGAATGCCCTGGTTTTCATTGGCTGTTACTGAAGGACAGATGTCTATTAGAACGGCTGAGGTCCAGCCTTATTAAAAAATTTTTTTGCTGTGGTAGAGGCACGAGCATAGCATGTCGTGATCAAGGAGGCGGCTTGGCTCTTCCAGAGTCATGACGGGGTTTCTGTCGGAGCCGATATAATGCAAAAATAACCTGAAATCGGCAATGAAGACAGTTGCATCACTGAAGACCTCCTTGATGCATCTAGAATGTATGATTGAAATGTGAATGCTGGTAACAACAGTGACAACTGGGAACAGACCAGTTAGCAACCAGGGAATAGACCCGGTGACGGTTGGAGAGGCAACTGGCAGCCCGGAAAGACGGGTAGTGGGGCAAGATGGGTTAGCTACCCAAATTGCATGCTCCGTGAGAAGCAACCAAGAAGGATGCTACGATGAACCTAAATGCACAATACCCCCAGGGGATCCGGGGGGGGGGGGGGGCAGAAGAGATCCCCAACAGGATGAATTTAACAGAAGCAAACAGGAATGCCCAACCAACTTTGAGCAGATGCATTTGTGGAAAGACATGCAAGAACCAAAGAGGCTTAAAGATACATCAAAGCCGGATGAAATGCCTGGAGGGAGGTAACTGGGAGCAACGTGCAGGTGCAAGCCCTGGTAAAACGGAGGAGGTGCAGGGATAGGAGTTATACCACAGCGCCCAGTCCCTCCAAGCTTCAGTTCCTCTCACTATGGGCAAGGAGTCCCATAAAAAGATTAAATGGCCCCCAGCGAACAACAAGGGAGCCTGGCAGGACTTTGACAATGAAATTTGTGAGATAATCCAGTCAGCTACGAAGGGGGATGTGGAGAGGCAACTAAGTTTCATGACAACAATAATAACTAGCTTGGCATCAGAGAGATTTGGTTGCGTTGAGCCCCGGCAGCCAAGGATGCCCTACACTGCCAACTGTAGGGTGAATAAAATGAAAGACCTAAGGAGAGAAATAAGATCCCTTAAGAAGCTCAATAAAAGGGCAAGTATAGAAGAGCGTCAACCCCTCGAGGAGCTCCGAGGAACACTCAGAGGGGAATTAAAAATTTTACGGCAAGCGCAGTGGCACAGGAGAAGGAGGAAAGAAAGATCAAGGAAGCGGGCAAATTTCCTGTCTAATCCCTTCGGCTTTGCAAGAACATTGCTAGGGGAGAGGCGAAATGGGAATTTGGAGGCATCAGAGGAAGAAATTAACAACTATCTTTCAGATACAATGAGTGACCCTGCAAAAGAGCAAGAAATGGGTATTAACAACCGCTTAATTCATCAGAAGCCACCAGTGGTCCAATATGACACCCGCTTGCCAACCTGGAAGGAAATGCAAGAAGTTGTGAGAGCCACAAGATCCGCCTCAGCACCAGGACCAAGTGGGGTACCTTACATTGTGTACAAGCGGTGTAAAGGGATTCTACAAATTCTGTGGAAGATATTGAGAGTCATTTGGAGGAGATGCAAGATCGTGGAGCAATGGAGATTCGCTGAGGGGGTATGGATCCTGAAGGAGGAAGGTTCGAAGTCATTGGACCAATTCCGAATAATTTCATTATTAAACACTGAAAGTAAGATCTTTTTCGGTTTATTGTCAAGGCGCTTGTCAGATTTCATTCTAGGTAACGGCTACATTGATACATCAGTCCAGAAGGGCGGAGTAGTCGGTATGCCAGGGTGCCTTGAACATACAGGAGTCCTGACACAGCTCCTGAGAGAGGCAAAAGAAAGCAAAGGGGACTTGACTGTATTATGGTTGGATCTCGCTAACGCCTACAGGTCCATGCCACACAAACTGGTGGAAGAAGCCCTAAAGAGACATCACGTACCGCCATCAGTATGCAATCTCATTGCAGACTATTATAAGAATTTCCAGCAGAGAGCATGTTCAAGTACAGTAACATCAGAGTGGCAGACCTTGGAAAAGGGTATCATTACAGGGTGTACTATGTCTGCTGTCCTATTCTCATTGACTATGAACATGCTTGTAAAGGCGGCAGAGGTGGAATGCCGAGGCCCTTTGTCTAGATCAGGAGTCTGCCAATCACCAATAAGGGCCTACATGGATGATTTAACCGTGACGACGACGACATCTGTCATGGGAGGTAGATGGCTCTTAAAGGGTCTCAAGAGAAATATGACCTGGGCTAGAATGTATTTCAAGCCAGCAAAATCCAGGTCACTAGTATTAAAAAAAGGCAAGGTCATGGAGAAAGCCCGATTTACAGTCACAGGAGAAACAATACCCACTCTGAGTGAAAAGCCTATTAAGAGCTTGGGCAAGACTTTCAACAGTAGTCTGAAGGATACAGCCGCAAAACAGAAGACTATAAAAGATCTTGAGGAGTGGCTAACGAAGATTGACAAATCTGGATTGCCTGGTCGATTTAAGGCATGGTTATTCCAGCATGCAGTTTTGCCCCGGATATTGTGGCCATTGCTTGTCTATGATATTCCGATTACCACCGTGGAATCGTTAGAAAGAGCAATAAGTAATCAGTTGAGAAGGTGGCTGGGCTTGCTGAGATGCTTAAGTGGTGTGGCTCTCTATGGGAACAGCAACGCGTTGCGCCTCCCCTGCAGCAGTCTCGTGGAAGAATTCAAAATCACGAAGACAAGAGAACTTCTGCAGTATACAGAGACTGAAGATCCAAAGGTGGCGGCAGCAGGAATTCAGATAAGATCTGGCAGGAAGTGGAGTGCGAAGAGAGAGTTGCAAGTGGCGGAGGAGAGGCTTAGGCATAAAGCTATCTTAGGGTCGATAGCTAAAGGCAGAGCGGGATTGGGGTTTTTCCCCTCGACGCATACCAACAGTGCCAAAGGCAAAGAAAGATGCCAACTCATCCTAGAAGTCTGTGAGGGCGTAGAAGAAGGGCGTTACGGTAAAATGGTCAGTCTGAGTCAGCAAGGAGCCTGGACAAGGTGAAAAGAAGATGTTACATGGTCAGATTGTTGGTGGCCAGATTTTAGCAAGATTCGATTTCTCATTAAATCAGTGTATGATGTGTTACCGAGCCCAACGAACCTGCACATATGGGGGAAGAGAGAGACCCCCAATTGTCAACTATGTGCTAGGAAAGGATCTTTATAACATATCCTTAGTAGTTGCCCAAAAGCTTTGGGTGATGGATGGTACCGTTGGCATCATGATCAAGCACTCAAGGTAATTGCGAATGAGGTGACTAAAGCTATGAGGGCTAGTAATCATCAACCAGGAAAGAAATTGAAGCAGATCAACTTTGTAAAAGCAGGAGAGAAGATACAGAGAAAGAGGAGAGAGAAAACGAACCTGTTATCTTCCGCGGACGATTGGCAGTTGATAGTGGATCTGGAGACTCAGCTGAAGTTCCCCAGACACATAGCTGTAACATCACTAAGACCAGACCTGATATTGCACTCTGATAACACAAAGCAGTGCATTATTTGGGAGCTGTGTCATGGGAGGAATATATTACTCTCGCTAATGAGAGGAAGAGGTCCAAATACCAAGAACTGGTCGAACAATGTCAACAAAAGTCATGGAAGATACATTATGACCCCGTAGAAGTTGGTTGTAGGGGCTTTGCTGGACAGTCTTTGGGCAGAGCCCTAGCAAAAATTGGTATAGTTGGGGTAGCTAGAGTGAGGGCGCTGAAGGACATTACCAACACAGTTCTGAAGGCGTCAAAGTGGATTTGGCTTAAGAGATCAGAGCCATGGAAGAAATAAAGAGGACGATGGAGGAGCCTAAGAATTAAGACTAGAAGACATTATTACACATTATAAGAGTATATTGAGTTAATATTAAGTTAGGATAGTCGGAATGTCAGGGGGAGGGATTGAGAACCATTGGCGTTTGCGAGGGGGGGATGGATATTTAATTATCCGGGGGGTTTTTTGTATTTTTTTGTCCTCGGATACTGGTTACGGTCCGCTACTAATTTAAGGTTTTAATAAGTCTATTTGCCAGCGCCCACTAGTAGTTTTAGTTAATTGATTGAAACCTAATTGCAAATAGTTCATGGGACGAAGGGGGACTGGAGATAGGGTCATAATAGTAATAAGTTAGAATGTAAGGAGTTGAATAGAGTAGCGTTGTTTTTTTCTTGTTTCTTTTTTGAGAAATATGCATTAAATTGGCAATATGAGCATAGATTATTGATAAACGGGGAGGGAGATCTAGAGAAATAAGTATGAGTTAATCTGTAGCAAATGATTTCATGAGCCAAATAAATGGGAGTTTTTCCTTTTGGGGGGGGGGCTTCGAATAAGGGTATAAGGTAAGAGTTAAAGACTGACTGAATAGTTTGAGTAGGGGCTTATTTCATGTTAGTTTGGAAGTATTAGTATAGGATAGATGGGGGGGGTGTAAGTCTTGTTAAGTGTAAATCATGGACATGGACGAGTATTAAAAATACCATCTTACCTCGGTTCCGAATCCGGAAGTAGTCAGCCGAAACCGGATGAGGTAAAGATGGTATCATATATACTTATATATAGTAGAGGAGTGTGGAATGCCCTGTTTTTCATTGGCTGTTACTGAAGGACAGATGTCTATAAGAACAGCCGAGGTCCGGCCTTATTAAAAATTTTTTTGCTTTGGTAGAGGCACGAGCGTAGCACGTCGCGATCAAGGTGGCGGCTTGGCTCTTCCAGAGTCATGCCGGGGTTTGTCGGAGCCGATATGCAAAAATAACCCGAAATCGGCAATGAAGACAGTTACATCACTGAAGACCTCCTTGTTGCATCTAAGATGTATGATTGAAACAGTGGAGCTAAATGCAATATCCAACAAATTATAACCCCCTTTTAATTTGATAAAGTATAACACAATTTTGGAGTAATAATGATTACAGTAAAACAAATATTTGATAAGCTAAAGATATTTTATATCCACAAAACTGTTTTTCATTAAATTAAGTAGATATTTTATTTTGCAAATTATGGAAAGTAAACCATAATTCACCTGATAGTTTGTGGCAGTAAAATTTAGTATGTTAAATTAGAAAATGTAAACTTAAGGTTTTACACCGGAAATATAAGAATACTGAAATAGAAAAAATTAAATTTTGACAAATACAGACTAAAAAGGTAAATAAGAGTTCCAGTTATCTTGAGTGTTCATACTCAAGCTATGAAGAAATATTTATGGGCAGTAAATAGATTTCTTGAGAGCATGCAGTTAAGTTTTTAATTACAAATTAACTCATAACCCCCACTTGAATAATATTAATCTTTCTCCTTGGTTAGTCAACTGATTGAATTTTTTTTTTTAATTAGGACATTTTGCAGCCTCTTATTTTACAATTTTAATAAATTAATTTCTAATACATCATGATCATTAACAAAGGTAGGATTGAAAGTTCCAGGGAAAATTCTGCATATTTAAAAAGACTATTTACCCTTGGCCTCACCTCCCTTCTGTGAGGATTAATGACATGGGCTTCAGAAAATAGACGGTCTTGGTCACCATCATAATACCTACAATTAAAGGGAGGGAAAAAAAAAGAAAAGATTAAAGATAAGCAAACAAAATAAAAAACATGAAAAAAAAAGATGATTTCATAAATGAAAACTGAAATGTTACCGATGGAAAGCTGCAATGATATTTTAAAGTAACAGTATATTAGAGGACTTTATAAACTTAAAATCAAACATTTTCCAAAACTTTTCCTCATAACTTGTTCATTACTTCAAGTATTAATGAAATGGAAATCTTTCTGGTATAATCAAACAAAAAGTTAAATTCTTAAAAAAATATTAATGCTGAGAGGAAATGAAATTCATTACCTAAAATTTTATGTAATGAAAAATTGAAATTCAATAAAAGCTTTCAGTATTAGTGACACAAATGATTATAAGAATTATAACTATTCTAAAAGAGGTTAATTTTACTTCCTTTGGTTTAAAGCAATAGTTTGCAAACTGATCTGTGAGACCCAAGTCAGGGGTCTGTGAAAGGAAAAAAAAAAAATCATTCAAAATAGATTCCAAAATAATTTGAATAAAATCAATTTTTAGAAGTTATCTTTAATATAGCATTATATTAAACAGATTTGATTAGAAATTCATTCAGAGTGCCAAAAAGACCAGCAAACTTACATGTAGTTGAATATAATTTTTCTTTTAGTTCAATTTACAGTTAACATTTAAAAGACAGTTATCAGAAAAGGTTATTAAACAATCTCTTTCCAACTAAGCAAGATTTTCTGCATATGAAAAAACAACAAACAAAAAAACAACAAACAAACAATACTGAGGCATATACAAAAAAGTGCAGCTCTTTACTATTAAACCAGACTTCAAAGTGATTTGTGTAAAAAAAAAAAAAAAAAAAAAGCAACAACATTATTCATTCCATGACTTTACTTTGATATCCTCCCCTTTTAGAATATAATCATTTACTAAGCTTTTTTTCTTAGTTTGGCACAAGGCCAGAAATAGAAGCATCCAGTGAGAATCAAACTCACTAAAATTGGTCCCCCTAGACAAGCTTTCTAACCATTACCCATATATGTATAAAAATCACTATAGCTTAGATTTGGCAAAAGGTCACAAATTTGGGGCACCTAATGAGGATTGAACTTAGTGATTTGCTTTCAAAACTAGCTACAATATTATCAGAAGGTAGCCCTTTAAAATTAGTGCATGTATTTTTTTTTCATTTTAAGAATTTATGTTCGAGTTACAGGAAATTTTTGTTAATTTATTCATTTTTTATTATGATCACCTAATTAATATAAAAACTCATTAAAAGGTTCACTTTTTTTTTTTTAAATTTTGAGAACCATTGGTTTAAAGTATAGCAAGTTTATTTACTTTAATCTTAAACTTTAATGAATCTCTTGAAAAGTGCAAGCTAAACTTTGTAGTCTGTTGCAGCAGAACTAAATTTTTAGAAAAAAATACCCAACATAAAAAAAAAAAAAAAAAAAAGAAATAAACAGTTGTAAGTGCTTTATATATAATCATAGAATACAAAGAAACAAAAGTGACAATCATGTAATAAAACTGAGCTAAATTTGTTAAAGTAAATTATATCAAAAGAAATATTTTAAAAAAATTTATATTTTAACCCATTGATCACAAATTATTAAAAGATATGGCTCCAAATTTCAGAGGATTTAAGCATTGTGTGAAAATAATATACTATGGATATACTTTTGTAGCAGAAAGAATTTCGACCATTATGGTGGTCACATATTTTCACCCAATGAGGATGACTTATCCTATTCAGTCCGGACCATTTTCCCAGGCAACATAAAAATGAGGAAAGCCTGCCAAACTATCTCTTCCTCAGAACATTCGACCAGGACGGAAGTGCTTTCTGTCCGCTCCCTTCATAGCTGCAGAATTACAACACCATGAGGAAAGCCGTCTAATTTATGGACCTTTGAGTGTACACTCTTAGACCAAGTTCCCAGTTGAACATGAATTAGATGCATTTAATCCGCCACTTTCAGGAACACCTTTATGTCGCCTCTAACTTTTGCTATGTTTACAGCGACGCGTAATTCCGCTCAGACATCCAGCTACTTCATTTTCTGGAGACCTTCATACCTCTCTCCTACAGCAACCAGGACCACACATTTATGGGTGGCTACATCATTCCTGTCCTTAAACAGCAAACACGACTTTTGCTACATCTACAGCGAAGCGTATCCCGCTTAGACAACCAGCCACTTCAATTCTGCTTATCTATTTTAGAGACCTTTATTCCTCACTCCAAAATCTACAGGACTACCAACTACTGGCAACACACCAAATGCCTGCTCAACCCTTTTATACCTGTTTTCCTTCTCACTAAACCAACCAGAACAAAAGGCTTCCTTTCAACTCTAGTTTTATTAAACTTCTAAAATTGAAAACCTCACGGCATCTTCGTTCTTCTCCTTTATTTCCCACAATATAGCGAGGAGGTAACATAACAATTTTCCTTGCTAAACTTATTTGTATATTTTGTGATCCAATAAGCAAATACAGTGAGCAAAGTGAGAGACTGCATTCTAAACACTTCAAGGATGAACAAAATGTGTTAATGAGTACTTGGCATGACACCAGTAAATATATCAAAAGTATGAGACTACCTGTGCAGATGGTAAGAAAATTATCCATGTATAGGATTGTTGTACCAGACTTATGGTAATTATAAACACAATATGTATTGTTACAAACTTCGTGTTGAACCTGCTTAGCAACAATCAGAAACATTGCATCACTGGCTGCAGGGAAAATCCAAGATACCGACCCGACCAAAGAATTCATCTCTTGTAAAACTAATCAGCAGTTTTTACTATAAAGTTTTTAAGAGGCTGAGAGTATTCAGTACAAATGTTCAAACAAGTGGAAAAACAACTAGCTCTCCACTCTAACACACCTGCCCACACAAACAGTGATCAGACAGTTCCGTTTTCCAAAAACTGGTTTTTTTCACCCTCACCCCCCTCATTCCAATCATGACTTTCCTATTCCCAAAAATGAAATTCTGGCTGAAATGTCATTTTGACACGGTTGAAGAGATCCAGGCCAAAACTACAGGGTGTGAGGGTGGCTGTCACACTAGAAGAGCTTTGCAATGAATGTAATTTTTAGGAGAAAAAATGCTGAGATTGCTATAAACATCCTCAAGATGACTACTGGGACAGATTCCCCAAACTTTTGCAAAGTCTCTCACAATAAAGCAAAAATAATATAACAAAAAATTTTAGCATTAGGTACATCATTTTATTAGCTTGTACAAATCATAGAATATTTAAATTCCAGTAATTACCTCATGAAATTTAATCTATAAGCCAATCATTTAAAAAATACACTAAAACAATTTTGACAAATAAAAGCTTAATTCTTGTGAAAATTTGAATAGGGATATTAATTGAATTTAATACCTATCAAAGTCTATTTCATACGCTCAAATTGTACAAGGAAAGCATTAAAAATTCTGGAGTCATTTAAATCCAACAACCCACTTAATAGTAATTTTACAATTTAAGAAGACTATAGAATGGATAATTTTCATTTGCAGCAGAACAACATTTCAAACAAAAGTAGATGTCAAAAAAATATCAACAATATAGAATGTCAGATTCCAAAAAACTTAAATTGATCCTAAAATTCCATTCCAGTTAATTTTAGTTAACATTTAATCTTTCCAAAACCAAACTCTCTAGCTATTAGGAAAAAAAAAAAAAAGCTAGAACTAAAACTTGCTGCCATATAAACAGTTCAAAAGAAATAGAAATTGTAGAATAGAAATAAAATATATAGTCAGATTTAGATTAAAGTAATTCTTATGTATTTAACACTTGTATAAGCTTCACATATTGAATTATCAACAATCTTGATTCTTACATTCATAAACAATATGCTAAAATTCAAACTTTTTTATCCCATAAATTGTATCAGAAATATAATAGCAGCTACAACTTTGATTTTAAATAAGTTTTAAAAATTTTTGAAACCTAAAATATAGGTATATTTACACAAAATACTTATAAAAACACCAAAATAGCAATAAATAAATGTCGGATGGTATTTTTACATA
Source organism: Sepioteuthis lessoniana (assembly GCA_963585895.1). Lineage (NCBI taxonomy): Eukaryota > Metazoa > Mollusca > Cephalopoda > Myopsida > Loliginidae > Sepioteuthis > Sepioteuthis lessoniana. Next base: position 27,460 of record CAUZXS010000218.1, read on the forward strand.
GGAAATATGATGGATAAGTAACACTATGTACAGTAAGCACATAACATATCTAAAAGATATTCTAAACATGGTAAAATGAGAAGATGAGATAATATTTAAGTTGAATTAACCATTAAAATCTGACTCAGAAATAGATATTTTTATATATTTATAGCATACTTAAGTAGAAATCATACATTCCCTTAGTATTACATGATGTAAATTTTAATGCTAGTCACACTTTATCAGTTTTTATGCAGAGAATTTATTGCACCATATTACTGCAATAAACAGATTTAAATTTAATTCACATTAGCAGTAAAATATCCTATGTATAAAATGAACTGCAAATATTTTGAATATCAATGTCTATATCAAAGAAACAAGAATTATGAAAATTCATATTTTTTTAATTAAAAAATGAGAATTAAAAAAAATAAATAAACATACTAAAATTTTGATTTTTAATGTATTAAACCTAAGTATTAAACTATAATTAAAATTTTCACAGAATTATATCCAAATACTAATTGGTATTTTCATAGACAATATTTCTATTTCAGATTGGTCCTAAAAACTTTGTAGTGTATATATATATATATATATATATATATATATATATATATATATATTGGTACTTTAACTTGAGATTTTACATTTGTAAAATAATTTTAAATCATTGCAAAAGCATATAAGTATAATGGTTATATCAATAATTATATTTTTAAATGGGAGTCTAATAAAAAAAATAAATAGATAAAAAAAAATACTGATTTTCTCTACCAAAAGTTTTGCAGTTCACTAGCATACATCTAACTGCAATGCATCAAGATATTATTAGGTTTCCAAAAGTCTAGCAACTGTATATAACTGCGTCAGGTTTTAACCAATAGCATAGCTGCCATTTCACCCTACCACTTCCATGCTAGCAAACAGTAGTAGTCTCCCTTACAGAGAGTAAATCTTTACCTACTGAGTCAAACATATTGCCAGATCTATCTTTGGTGATTAGTAACTGCCCATAGCGACTGTCCTTACAATCTAACAATGCATTAATACCAGGCTAAAATCAATACACCAATTCAGTTGTTTACATACCATGCTCGAATATATGAAAAACAAATGCCACTTTTATACTTATTACATGCATCTCAAAGTAGTGAAATTAACTTTACAGTTTTAATAAAAGCAACAATTTCAAATAAATTTAATCAAAAGATTATTATAAAAAAGGTCCAATTTTTGTCCGTATGTTAGCATAACATAAAAATGGTACATTGCATAATATCAAAACTTAAAGAACAAATTTCCAATCAAACAATGTGGGATCCATGTTCACAATTTCTGAGGGAGATAACTATCAAATAGTTATTATATAGAGTACTCCCCTTATTTACCAATTTGCAATTTATTGTATATATTCTATAAATGGGATGTGACTTGACAGATCAAGGGCGACTGAAGACAGTCTTCTTTAGGTGAGTACAATAAAGTTAACTTGATACATCTGTTATTTCTAATTAAATATACTAAATTATTAAACAAACAAAACTCACATTTTTTAAGTACTGTTATCTATATGCCCACACACACAAAAAATTTTTTTTGAATAAAAAAGCACTTACCTTTCCATTAACCTTTCCTTGTCCCAGTTAAAATGATTTAAAAGTATTCTTGTTATGGTAGCGGGTATCTAAAAGATAAAATAAGCAAGATGCAAGAAAAACTCAAAGCTTTTCATGAAATTAAATTTATAAGCTAGTTCAAGGAGTGTACAGCCTAATTAGCAGAAATTTTTGAGTTACATAGCCATTACAATATATATATATATATATATATATATATATATATATATATATATATATATTAAAATTTTTTTTAAAAAATTACTCATTTTTTATAACAATATTTATTTCAGCAGACCCTATATTCTAAAATGTTAGATCTGCATCTTCAAAGAAATAGAGAAATTTCAAATAAAGATTTAGAAAAACCCACAAAATTTCGGCACCCTATCTCCCTAACACAATTTCATTTGTTATTTTTTTTTTCCTAATTAAAGACCAGACCATTTGTTTTTCCTGTCTGGTTGACAAATGATATTCAATTCTTATATCAAGCTGTATCAATTTTTGACTTCTCTTTTCTTTCCACCTTATATATATATATATATATATATATATATATATATATATATATATATATATATATAAAACAGCAACATGTACAAAATTTTTGTCTACAACTTTAAATGGAAGGTATTTGTAATGAATTTAAGAAAAAAAAAAGCTTTCAAATTTTCATTACAAATTTAATTCTTAAAAAAAAAAAGTGGGTGGGTATTTATAGCTTTCCAAAATTTTTTAATCTTTTCAACCGGAATATAGCATAACTTATATTTCTACTTTCACATGTTGAAGTGCTTCTCATTGTATACATGATCTAAGGTGCCTTTCTATACCCAGTTAAGTAACCATTCAAAATTCAAACCATTGAGATGCTTTGATCAAAGAAATCAAATATTTTGTAGTGTTAATTCTTGAAAAGTTTCAAAGGAAAATTATAACCACATTAAGGATGAAATTTAATCCTGAAAATGTTTTAAAATGATATACTGAATGAATATTCATAAAAAAATAAAAAATAAATAATCATATATATATATATATATATATATATATATATATATATATATATATATATATATATATATATATACACACACACACACACACACACAGGGATAAAAATATTTAAAAAATGCTGTCAGCTGGTTAAAATATCTTAGATTATGAAGTGGAAATAGCTTCCTTATATGAAACACTATAAGAAACAAAAAACTAAGAGCTTTTGTTAATAGTCTACAGCTTTGTCACAGTAAGCATATAGATAATACATATTCATTATTCCTACATTTATTGTTGAACTTGTTAATTTATGATCTCAAAACAAGGGGCAAAAAAAGAAAAGGAGAGTGAAACAAAAATATAGTTAACAAAATGTTTATATATAAATAAGGAGTTACTATCTTAATGACTTCACTCAAAATTAAAATAATGAAATGTTTGTGTACTGAAGGAAAGAAAGAATGATGAGATGGTTATACAGTCTTTACAAAAATATATCTCCCATCCTTATTTTTCAAAAGGGTCGAAATTGTGTGTGAGAGAGAAGAGGGACACAGACTGGCAGAGGACTGCTATATTGACCTTTTCTTAACCCACGTTGTGATTCCATATTCAGGACCTTATGTCTTTGCTTCCTTGGCGAGAGGTTCTCAACTGAATTCCGCCTTGAGCCACTTGGCTCCACAACTTCTGGGCACTTACTGGCCACTCTCCAAAACTCTTGACTGGCTGACAGACCGGGGGTACCAGTGTATATGTAACTTCAGAATGCCTACGTATTCTGGTTGTCAGCCAACATGATCTGCTTTCAGCTGTCAACTCATATGAGCTGTCCTCCTGTTAACACAGCTGGAACATCCTGTCCCAGAAGTCCTTGATTGATAGCTCTGTCAAAAGTCAATATGCAACAGTTGCAAGTCATCATCAGTTTAAACATTAGGAGTAATCTGATGTCCAAACTATCCTTTTACACACAAACCTTGAATTAGTCTTTTTTTTAATAGTTAGAATTATTTTTGGTAATTCTATATATCACTAAGAAAATAAAATGACAAAATACAGTATAAGAGTGCTAACTCATATTTCATAGACTAAAATTTTTTTTTTTAAACTTAAGCAGGGTTATAACAAGCATTACCTTATCAAGTGATTAAAGAGGTTATAGTACACATGTAATTATTCAACCTATTTCTCTATCATGATTATTCAAAAAAAAAAAAATGTTCAGAAATCTAGGAATAGAATTGAGAATAGAGAACTGGATTCTTACTTTTTCTCCAAGAACATAAGAATCAACATGACGGTATTGGCCGATAGAAATTAAACTTTCAGATTCAAAGCAATTTCTAAATATGCTAAAATAAAAATAGATTGAGGTATAGATTTTAAGTACTGAGAATTTAACCAAAACTCTCCAATGATAATGAAGGCAACCATATAAGAATATTAGTCAACTTACCAAATAAGTATATGGTTATAAACTAAGTGAACATAATTGAAACAATGCAACAAAAAAAAATAATTAGGATATCTAAGAAAATATAACTTCAAATTGTTGAAAGTAAAATTTATCCCCAAAAATTACATCTGAAATCTAAAACTGGTTAAAATAAATTGCATATGTCGGAGAAGGTTGGTTGTTTGGGTTTTATGGCATATCAACCTTTGTAGGTTATTTAATGCCAAATCCATTTTTATACAATCAGTTCTATTTCTAACAATTCAGTTTAGCAAGAGAACACAGTTAAACTGTCAAAAACATTTCTATTTCAAGCTATCCAGTTTAGTCAAACAGTTATTAAAACAACTCAGTTTAGTATAAGTATAAATGTCAAACCAGTTCCATTTCAAATAATTCAGTTTAGCATTGGTACATATTTTAAATGTCAAAACAGTTCTATTTTAAACAATACAGTTTTTATACAAATAAACAGATCTATTTCAAACAATTCAGTTTAGCATAAGTATGCAGTTTAGTTCTATTTAACCCATAGACAAGGCCTTATCAGGTGCTACCACTCCGGGCCACAGTGGACCTGGGAGCAATGGCAAAGAAGAGGTGCTCTTGTAGAAGGAGGGGAGTTTATTTTAATGCATAAATATTTGAATAAATTTCTTAAATGTTCTATGTGGGGGAAAAAAAGGACACCATAAATATAATAGATAAAACAAGTATCTGATTTGATATCAAATTATTGATTTGATAGAGGTTGCAAGTCTTTAAATGCAGTCAGTTAACACCAAAAGTTTTAAAGGCGAAGAAATTAGCCAAGACAGACTAAATGATTGAAGCTACATCACAACAGAACTGACTGAACGAATCAACTCTGGACTATGAAGGTGAGTCACATTAAAAAAAAAAAAAAAAAAAGTAAGGACACAATTTATATAAATAAATATGCACAATGACTGAACCAAAAAACCCTTATAATGATAGTTCATGATAGCAACTTAACATTCAAGAGAAACATGAAAATTCAAGCTAGCTACTTCAATAAGCAATATACAGAGCAAATCAATTTTTACTGAAATAAAAGTTGATTTTCCAGAGAAATATACTGTAAATTTTCACAAGTAAGTTGACCATCTAGGCCCCAAAAAATCTCAACAAAACTTGATTTTTATGGCAGGGCAAAAATCCAAATCTTTACTACAGAATGGTCAACCAGTGGTAAAGGTTTGGATTTTAGCCCTGACATACAAATTGACCCCTAGTTTTGGAGAGATTTTTCAGCTTATATGCCACAATTTTATTTTATTTTTATTTGAAAATTCAGTAAAACTGAAAGTACAAGAGAAATGATTTAGAAAATTTTACCTAAGCAGATAATTTGAAATTAAATTGCATTTGACGTAAGCTATGATTTTTCAGAAAATTTCAATATTTTAGTACATTAATAGAAAAGAATTCGTTTTTTGAGAAAATTATTCAATAATTTTAGGTAAGTTACTTTCTATGCGGGTTAACTAAAATTTTAAACTTAAAAACAAAATATCAAATTCAACTTCCTTTTAAAGTAATCTAAATGAATAAATGAATCTTCTGTTTGTGCCACTTGTACACTAAAATAAAGCCTATTGACAATTTTTGGTATGAAGAGTCACAATATTTCCATTTGTGACATAGGCTATGTAAGGTTGACATTGGAAGCCATCAGAGGTCAAAACAAATTTTCAATTCTAGACAACTGGAATAATTTTATATTCAAATCATTTTCAGTCATTCTCATAAGTTATTACAGTAAAATTTTTACATAAGTTTTCCAAGTTTTTTCCTCAAGTAATACTATTTTTAACTCCATTTTCATACTCTCTCTCTATCCCTCTCTTTCTACCTACAAATGAAACAGATTTTTTTCTTTTAAATGTAGATGCATTTTGCTTTACCACCAAACATAATTTTCCAAAAGTAGCATTTATAACACTCCTCTTCTCATAGGTCTAAATTTTTAGCCAATTAAAAAGTCTTTTTTTTTTTTGCTAATTCTCAGCTTAAGTGTTTTCAGTAGCCTGTTGCAATTTTTCAAGACAAAAGCATCTCGTTAATGCAGTTTTAGAAATTATTATTGGAATTCTCCCCCCCGCTTCATTGCAATAATTTTGGCAACATCATGGTAAAACAGATATAATTACTGATTTTGTGAAGTTCAAAAATTAATTCTTCAAATATTACAGCCCAATGTTTTCACAGTAAAAACAACTTCTTCAAAGATAAAGAAAATTTTGGTTCTGTACAGCAGGAAAAAAATATTTATCAATTTTCTCTCAACACCCTTCAATGAAAACTTTTTTTCAGATTCTTTCAAAGAATCTGAAAAATAAGTAACTGCGAAGAAACATCAAGCTGGTATAAAATATAATTTCAAAATTATTTGTTCAAGAAGATTGGAGAACATTCCAATATAAAATTTATTGGAATAAACTCTAGAAGTGAGGATATTTATGTTTGTAAAGTTACTTTATACTTTGTAAAACTGTGTAACCTAATGATATATACAAGAATATGTTGGCACATTTAATAAAGGACAAAATTTCTTATAAAAAAAAAAAAAAAAAAAAATTTCACATCCTGCTAATAATTTCAACAACATTTTAAAAATATTATGCTTTGCTTGAGAAGGGAAGAGTCTAAAAAAGAAAAGTGTTTTTAAAAGCATTTCCAGCACGAGTCTAACAAAATAACTGACAAGCAACATAAATATCATCTATATAAACAGATAGACTATAAACAATAATCAACATTAAAATGAGACAAAATAAAGAGGATTATTAACAGATTTCAAAACTTTCAATGACAAGACTAAAGAGTGGTTAAGTTTAAATCAAAATACAAATTTCTATATAGAATATAAAACTATGAATTAATACAGCCATTTGTCAACATTTAAACAGAAATTAGTATTTCCATGAAATACTATTGACAGATATAATATGTATAAAGTTATAAACTAGTTTAATAAGGAATCTATAAAAATTTTGTTCAATTTTTAAGAAATTATTGAGCATGCTAATCATAGATCATCAATGTTGGTGATTTATTTATAGTTTTACTTCCGTCATTTCAAGAAAAATTTTTTTAATTCTAAGTTTAATTCCTTCAACAAATCTGGAATTCATGTGGTTGAAACCTACAATTTTTGTTTACAAAACAGTTACTTTTTAACTGATGATTTATTTAAAAACAAACAAACCTCATTTTGAAATTAATGAATTATAAATTTCTAAGGAAAAACACAAGCAAATACTTACAACCTTGAATAGATATATTAACCAAAATTCCTGACAAGTTCATTTCAATAGGTTTGAGATTTTTTTTAAATTTAAAGTCATTTTTTACAAAATGTTCCTTTACTGATTGGTTATTTTTCAATAAAATAGAGAAACTGATTCATAAATTATTTTACAAATATACTAAAACAAGACATTATCTTAGCTTGCAGTCATCCAAGTAATTATACTATCACCAACAATAAAGCATGGGAATGAGTATTAAGCTTTAATAGGTATCTTTCAAAGCTTAACTTATTTATCAAATATCTATTGAAATCACAAGTGTTAAAATTTTTTATATAAAAAGAAAATGTATGTTTTTTTTTTAAGTAAAAAGCTTAAAAAACAGTTTTCAGAGAGACAATTCTCAAAATAGAAACCCACTCATCTAAATTACAAGACGAGGAATTATAAGATTTATTTGAATCATCCTTATTTTGGTAATTAGTCATATTTCAGTAATCTTACCCTCATACTTCTACAGGTACCAGTCATATTTGGTCACATTCTTTGAATTTCAAACTAAACCCTTTGTTCAATCAACAGAAACAGGTTGTCCTCATACTGTTCATGCTAAGAGGTATCTTGCATTAGTTATGGTCCCAATAAAATTGAGTTCAATAGTTGGTAAATTGACAGACTTACTTTACATCAGGTGTGTTTAAAAGGTTTCAAAGGACCTGCAGTCCATGCATCAGGACAGTATTCAAAAGAAATTCTAACCTTCAGAGATATCTAACCAGAGTCAAGCCTCCCTCAGATGAGAACATGACTGTATAGCATTCCATAGAGTTCTGGTTGGGAAAATAATGGCAAGATTGGACACACTCTAAAGGTAAGGCTCAAAGGACATCATAAAGCAGGAGTCTACTGAAAGACTATTTAGGTATAGCTGATCACATGTAGAGAAAAAAGTATCAACCCCCCCTCCATTTGTTCAGGAGTTTACAGCATGCTTAGTGTAATGGTTATTGTCGTAGGAAAAGGAATTGGTGACCAGAGTTCAAGTCCTAGATGAAGCTATTTGTGTTTCACTTTGTGCTAATGTCCTTGGGAAAAGTATGAATCCATCTGTTCTCCACTTAGCTATGACTAAATAGTTGGACAGACTAGGCTCTTGAGCCTTGGTAAGACAACCAGTCTAGAAAGAAAACTAAATTCAAACCAGCTGTATTTCACTTAAAAAGTGACCTTGTCATATCTTGCTGGTGGCAGCAGAGTTGAGAAAATACATAAGGTTCCAAAATGACACCACCTCTCTATAGGACAATGTAATGCTTATATTCATTAGGCCAGTTAAACTTTGTGGCTTTGAGTTTAATCCTAAACTCAGGCAGACAAATTCAGTTTGGTTTCTTTGTTTAATGGCATATCAACCTTTGTGGGTCATTTAATGCCAAAGCTATCCTCATAAAAGAACAGTGGTAGTATTATTTAACTCCTAACTGGAGGATAATGGGGTTCATACTTTTTCCAAGGGTATTAGTCTGAAAGTGAACATAACCCAAATGGAGCTTGAACTTGCTTACTTTAAGGTTGCAGTCCAGCACTTTAGCCAATTATGATGACCCCATACATGAATTCATCAGAACAAAAAGCAGTGGCATTACAAGGACAATTAAACAATGAAATAATAGACTAATAGGAGATATCTCCTAGCATGGACACTTGAATGAGAACAATTTTCCACTATAGATAGAATAAAAGTTTCAGTAGGAAATTCCAATAAAGTTGGTGAATATGACAGGCATATTAAGAAAACTAGTTGTATAATTGTCAAAAGGTGAATATAGCAAGCAAGATTAGAATAGTTAAAATAAATCAGTATGAGATGAAATAAATGCTCAGGCATCATGGAAAATTAAATTCACAAATCCTAAAAATAAGCATCCATAGATAATTTCATGCAATATCAAGTGAAGATGCAAGTATAAAATGTTATTTGATAAATTCCCAGAACATCCATATTTTGTGAGCCCAATGAAATAAATACATCTTATAAAATTTGAAAGGATTGGGATTTCCTAATTTTCTCCCAGCAAAATTTAGACCACCAGTCAACACTAACTAATAAGTCTAAATTTACAAATTAAACTGGGCAATCATCCTCTTGAGTTGCCTCCCCTAACTTAAAAAAAGGAAAAAAAAAGTTAAGTTTGGTTTGGTTTTGTGGCATATCAACCATTGTAGCTTATTCAATGACAAATCCTATTTACGCATAATTTGTAGATGACATCTTTTTAATTAGCCAGTTGTCATTTGTTTGCATCCAGTTAAATGGCTATACATGTGATTTCTAAGTCAATAGTTTGTAGGTAGTCTTATTTTTAAATGATAGCTAATTTGTTTACACATAAGTATTACTATTGTTTGCACACAGTAAAATTGTTCCAAATAGTCTAACACAAATAGTTCTATTCGATATTAATCATTTGTTAGCACTCAAATAGTTTCAAATATTGTAATCTAACAGTTTGATTTGCACACAGTTAAATAATTCAAGCATTGCTATGTAACATTAACAATTCTATTCAACATTACTCATTCATTAGTACATGGTTAAATTCTTCCAAGTATTGTAATGAATCACAAACAATTAAATTAAACATTAGTCATTTGTTTACACAGTTTAAATTGTTAAACAGTTCTATTTGACCCATAGATAGGACCCTATCAGGTATTTCCACTTCAGGTCAGAGTGGACATGGGAGCAATGGCAATGAAGTATTCCACATTTTCCAGAGCTCCATAAGTGGAGCCTCACCATTAGATTGTTCAATGTCATATCTAGAACACTCGTTGAGGGGAGGTCTTACCCACTCTGCAGAGATGCAGTCAGTGTATTCTACAGCTCCAGCTGACTGGGATGAAAAGCCAAGTTTCTTAGCTGCTATATAAATTATAGGATAGTTACAGTATTTCCAAGGTAGATTTTCTCAAAACTGATATAAAGCTGCTACTTTAGTTTTTAAACAAACCAAACTAGTACAAACTCATTTGGACACAAACTAAAATGTATTCAAAGTTTACAAAATGCACCAAGTGTAACATTATAAATACTTATAAATTCCTGCATTATCAGTGAAAATTCCAGATATTCATCTTTCATTGTAATAATTAAAAACATCAAGAAAGTTCATAGTTTAAATTTTTTTAAATCCATATAATGCCATTAGATTTAATTTCTCTACTAACCAATAAACCTCAATATATCATGCAAAGAAATTAAAAATGAACACCTGCAATAATTAAACTAATCTGAGATCTCTGCTTATGTAGGGATGTTGATCCTCAACAGGTTCTCCACTACCATGGGCATGTACCAAAAGCTGAGCTTACAAAATATCCCTCAAGTAAAAGGTGGAATAACATCTTATCAGTTTTAGTTATATTACTTAATAAAAAAACATTTTTTTTTTAAATATTTCTGAATTTTCATTTCTATAAAACAAACTGAATCGAAATAAGACACTCAATAAGAAAAATATTTTGTTATAATGAATTGAAGCAAACATAGAATACAGGGAAGGGGGAAGTAAAAATAGCCACTAACCTAATTTGATAATTTCATTTGCCCAAATTTGTTTACAAACCTCAGATATACTTTGACTAGCTTCATCCAAATCAGTATATAATTTAGATTAAAGAAAAGGAAAGAAAAAATCTGCAAAATGAACTGATTTATAAATATAAAAATTTGATGAAGTATAGCAAGAAGTTGGAAATACAATCTTTTGAACAACTAGGGTCCTCTTGCAAAAGAAGGTGCCACACCCAGAAAAAAATTAATAGCAAAGTGTTGCTATAAGAAAATCAAAACAATCAAACCAAGAATGCTAAAATATCTGCTTTAAACAATTAATTCAAAAACCTTTAACCAAAATATTTTATTAGATACTATAAAAAGTAAATAAAAATCTTTAAAATTTATAAATATTTTCTTTCCTATTTTGTTAATTAAAAATAACTTTATATAATATGAAGCTGGGAAGGCCATTAATTCTAACATGTCATTGAAGAATGTGAAATCCCAAAATATGCATTTTCATTATAGTAACAGATCTAATTGGCACAAAATTAATATTAAAAAAAATCATTTTTTTCTCCTATAGAGCAGACCCAATATTACTAAGAAACCAGTACTTCCTCTAACTAAAAGAACCTTATACTATGTCATCCTTGGTAGTTTATTCTCATTTAAAAATAACATTAAAAAGCAGTTTACAATTAAAATTCAGTCTGAGGAACAGCTGTTGTATTTCATAAAAATTATACTTCTGAGTGTATGCATTCATTGTATGAATCTCAAATCTGAAATGTGCTTTTTCAGTTATATATTACCAAAAATGAAATTCTCTTATTTTATAATGAGTAGCAATATTTCCAGAATAACCAGACAATAAATCAACAACAAAAACTCTAAAATTATAAGCATGCAAAAAAAATACTGTTCATACAATGTTACCCAGATGAAAACATTAATAGCTAATAAATTCATACCATATTCACTGAATACTTATCAAATTGAGGATTATGTGGCATATCTTATTTTTTTATCAGCAAATAAACAAAATTGTTTTGAAATCTACAAATCTCAAGCAACCAGCAACTTTCTTACATATCAAAAATATACTTATAATCATAATGTCTTTTAGTAATTAAATTCAGAAGTGTATCTTAAGATCTAGCAGAGTCAGGGTTAATTATTAGTATGTTATCTTAAGAATCATTGTAATTTTTTACCCTGTTTTGCAAGTCAATGTTGAAAGATTTCTTCAGTTTTAAAATAAATATTCATAACCAAGGTATGTGAAGACTCCATTAAACTTGGAAGAGAATTAAGAGTGGAAAAAAATAATTTTTTTTTTCTTTTTATAGATGAAAGTTTAAAAAGCATCATTATAGTTAGGGTACATTTATGAATTTAGAGACCTGGGTCTAAGGGGGAATATGACAATTGCATTATTTTTTTTTTCCTTGGAAAAAGTTAAGACAAGAAACTCAAGATAAATTTGCCTAAAAATTTAGATAAATGAATAAAATATGTATTGAGCATTAAACTGTCATATTTAGTCAGTAGCATACTAGCAAGAATATCTTTTGTGGGTTCAGTAACAAGAACCCAGTTAAAATTAATGCATTATTTCCATAGATTTTAGAAATAT